>CM046667.1:5844539-6012173 GCA_025594165.1 Tamias sibiricus
TTGGTTGGAAGAGGCAGTCTTCTAAGCGGAGGTCAGTGAAGCCCTCCTAGACTCACCTGAACTGTGTGGGTGTGGGCTGGGCTGACCTGGGCCTGCCTGTGCTTGGGCAGAGGTTGGAAGAACTTCCCTGCAACTGGTCACACTAAAGGGGATGTCAGCAGGACTGACCTGGGGCTGGCCACACTGGGGTGAATGTCAGCAGGACTAACCTGGGCCTGGCGGCACTCTAATTTAGGTCCCCATGACTGTCCTCAGCCTGCCAAAACTCAAGCAGAGTTGGCGGGTCTGTCCCTGCTGTCTCGTGCTCTGGGTGGAGGTTGGCAGGACTGGCTGGAGCCTGGTTGCACAGCAGGGAGGGTCAGTGGGGACTGACCTGGGGCTGGCCAGTTTTTCTCACAACATTGCTGCCCACTATTCCTCTCAAAAATCAAGTGTTATTTTATGACCTTACAACTTACTATTCTGTTTCTTTCTAAAGTTTCTTTACACATTGTATATGTCAGTTTTGGCCTCTCCTCTCCAGCCTTATGCACAGATCGGTGAAAATATATATTCCTTCTATTTTTGCACCCTTTCTTTTTTCCTATTTCACCCAGGAGTGCTGCACAACATAGATTCTCCATAGCCCATAATAATTAAAAAATCATTATTTTTGGAAGTGGGGTGAGGCTGGCTTCAAACTTGTGGTCACCTTGCCTCAGCCTCCTGGAAGCTGGGACCATAAGCATGTTCCCTAGTGTACACTGCTTCTGTCTTTTCCTTTTACTTGATATCTTTTTTAAAAAAAAATACTTATCTTTTAGTTATAGTTTGACACAATATCTTCATACCATTCATTCACTTATTTTTATGTGTTTCTGAGGAAGGAACCCAGGGCCCCACATGTGCTATGCAAGCACTGTATCACTGAGCCACAACCCCAGCCCCTTCTGTGATGTCTTATTTGTCTGTTGATGTCTCTTGGACCACCACTGTGTCACTAGTTCTTGTTCTAAGTCTCATTTGTTGGGTAGTAGGCAGGCACATTAAAAAGAATTATAAAATATTGTCATTTGTATGTATTGTTTGGATAGGCATATTCTCAAAAATACATGTTGCCATATAATTAATGAAGTTGTTTTTTTTCTTTTTCTCGTGCTGGGGACCTATTCCTGCCTTGTGCATACTAGGCAGGCACTCTAGCACTAGGTGAGGTCGTGAGTGTGTTGCTGCTCTGTCTGTGGACCCCACTGAAAACAACATCAGTAGATGCAGCTCTGCATCTGTTTCCTGCCCGTTTGCAGCTTGTCCCTTTCTTTTTCAAAGTTTTTTATACCAGTGAATTTTAAAAACTGACATTCAACTTAGCTATTCTCCCCATGATTAATATTTAGGTGGAATAAGCCAGAATACTGAGGCTTGATTTCTCTGTGTTTAGGGTACCTCACTAGCTCTGGGTCAATCATGTGATGATTTTCTTCATATACGATGTGTGACCAAAAGCCAGGTAAGGAGGGTCCAGGTCTGATGTCCTCATATAGTCATGACTACTTCTCCACCTAAAAATCTTAAGTAAGTTTCTCCAGAGACCCTCACGATAATTTTCTTCAAACAGAATATCTGGAAATGTTTTTGCAAAGAACTCAATGTGAGTTAGAATGCAGATTTGATTATGATACTTCTGCTTTTGTGGTCAACCTTGGAAAACCTCTGACTTAACATACAAATTTTGCACAAAGCACTTTCTGTGACAAAAACAAAAACAAAAACACCTTTAAGTACACTCCTACAAAAAGTGTAAATTTTCACCCCCCTCCACTGGATGTAAAGATCACAAAAATTCCTAACTTGCATTCCTGATTATTTTTAGATGATGCCCTTCTGAAGCCTGCAGCTAATAAATCTGCTCTCTGAAAGTACATTGGGTGTGGAGACTCATATTTCCTACAGCACCAATGGAGCTTTTGCTGACAAAATATCCCAGATGCTAGCCAGATTTTTTTTTTTTTTTTTTTTTGTACCAGGAATTGAATTCAGGAGCACTTGACCACTGGGCCACATCCCCAGCCCTTTTTTGTATTTTATTAGAGACAGGGTCTCACTGAATTGCTAAGTTCTTCACCATTGCTGAAGCTGGCTTTGAACTCGTGATCCTCTTGCCTCAGCCTCCAAATTCCTGGGATTACAGGCGTGCACCACCGCGTCCAGTGGCATTCTTGTTTTAACATTATATAAAAGGGTGTTTGGTGGAAATTCAGGAGCACTGGATTCAGTGTTCCCATATGCATTAGAGCTGCAACCTTCTTACCCAGCAGTCATTCCCCACATGTACTTCACTGTAGGTGCAGCCCCTTGCAGGTGGTCAGCCCTCAAAAAGGCAATACCCCTCTCAAGGCTTCAGTGAATAGGTTTCCAGGAGTCCCAGTTTACAGTGCTTGCCCTGTGTTTCAGGGAGGTCCTGCATGTTGCTGTAAAATTCTGGGGGATCTTGCTCTGCTCTACTAGGGTCATTCTGTCCAGGATGCTTGGACGACACTGGTCCTGGGGTCTCTTAATGACTGTGGAGCCAGAGGCATTTGCACTGATGCACATTATGCCCAGGACTGATTAATTTCCTGTGCTACCACCACCAGTTGTGCCTGGATTTATCTGCTCTTCACTCTCACCTTCTGTTCTGTGTAATGTAGATAGAATTTTTCCCTCTTTCCCCACGACTTACCTGCAAGTCTATTTATCAATGTGTAGTAACTGAAAATATTATTTCATAACAAGAGTGTAGAGACTAAAAGCTATCTAGAATTATAAATAAACTGTTCAGGTCTATACAAAATTTTTTTTTATAAATATGTGTAATTTGCAAAACTTTAATTATGTAATGTCCACTAAGTAGGAATGTGTTCATTTTCTGCTAATTTACTAACAATGAAAATTTTTTTTTAGTTTTTGTTGGTCTTGTTGAAAAAAATTGGAAATTCTATATCTGGATTAGCATTCAGCATAACAATTTTTTATCATATTCAACTTATCTTCCAATAGTTTTCTTCCTTTCTTCCTTTCTTTCTTTTTTTGTCTTTCGTGTTTTTTTGTTTGTTTGTTTGTTTGTTTTTTTCTTTGTACTAGAGATTAAAACTCTGGGGCTCTTGATTACTGAGCCACATTCCATCCCTTTTTTGTATTTTATTAGTGACAGTGTCTCACTGAGTTTCTAAGTGCCTCACCATGGCTGAGGCTGGCTTTGAACTCACAATCCTCCTGCCTTAGCCTCTCAAGTGCTGGGATTACAGGTGTGTGCCACTGTGCCCAGCTCATGAGATGATCTTAATAATATTTAATTTGAAAAGAATATTTCACCTTCTTTTACTAAGGTGTTCCAGAAAATCTCTAACTGGAAAATAATTTTGTAAAAATATCTGATGAATCACTCCAAAATAAAAATTTTATTATGCAAAATTCACAATTCTCAAGAAGTAATTTATGTTTTAGTAAGATGTAACTCTTCCCAGAAATAAAATTTGTATGATCCAGTGTTTTAACTTCAAAAAAAATAAAAAACACACACACACACACACACACACACACACACACACACAGACACACATTGGTTTTTGGCAATATTGAGTGTACAAACCAGAAATGTGCACCTATGAGGCAATTTTTCCACCACTAAGGTATACTTTTGGACATAATTTTAAATAAAAACTTCATCAACAGCATTTAAAATATTCTCACATTATTTTGAACTTCAGAAAGTTTTGTAGAAAACAGAATGTGTGCATGCTTTAGGCTTGCTATATGTTTTACATCTTATCTTTGAATTACATAGTACACTTAAGTTTTTCTTTATTCTTAAGGATTGACTCATCTGGCTTTTTACAATACAAAAGTTGTTTAGTTTTTAATCTATAAAATCTTTCAATAAATCCTAAATTTTATTTCTGCATATCAATCTATGGGTATTCATTTCATAGTAACCGTGCTCTAATCCTAAGAATTCAAACTTGCTGAACTGTAATACTCCATATTAGGTGTTCTTGCAATGATCATAGGTTTATTTCTATTTAGCTATAATTTCCTGGTGAACCATAATACCTAAATTTCCAAGAACATCTTGTCTTTCATATCAAATGGTAAGAGTATTGCAGATCCCACAGGGAACTGTTCTGGAACAGAACAGAAAACCAGCTTCTCACCATGGCTAGTAACACTGCCAGCACAGATTCTCCTCTCTTCTGGGTGATAGCTTGCCCCCTCTGTTACATCTGCTGCTGCTGCTGCCACAACTTCTATATTTAAACCCAGTCTACCCCTGTGGCTCTTTTGGCTAGAGAGGAACCATGAGCTTGTTTAAGAAGTGTGTTTGCGCAATGTGAGAAGGAAAAACTAAATATCTCTGTGTAAAAACTTGTACATGGAGCAAATGCGTGAGCCCTGCTGCTTAACTGAGCTCTGTTAAGCAGTAGTGCTCATACATGAGGCAAGGTGTCAGGTTTCATGGGGTTGAGTCTAGCTTCACGATGTCTTGCTGTCAGCTAATTGACTGACATCTTGGAAGGTCATGTCCATCTCATGTGCTTTGTGGGGATCAAGGGCAAAGTAAGTGAAAGGGACACACAGGGGGGAGGTTCCGTGGAACATTATATCCCCAAAACAGCAAAAGGCAGGATTACAAAGGAACAGATGGGTATAACTCAGCCCCAAATGGTGATGCCTACTTCTTGAGCCACACCTCATTATCCCAGCTGGGATGAGGCCCAGTGTGTTAAGGGTGCAACAACTGTTCCATACTCCTTTCCTCAAGACATAAAGGTGTGTACAGTGAGGGAGATTCTTACAATATAGATTAACACATGTCATGAAATCATATACATAGAGATGGTAATATTGTCTCATTTATTTTACTGTCAGCACTATCTCCATAGCTTTTCCCTGTCTTTCATTCCCAATCTAATCCAAATTACCACTAATCTTTCCAAGAACCTTATCCCTTATTGTGAATTAGCATCTGCATATCAAAGAAGACATTTGGCCTTTGATTTTTTGGGACTAACTTATTTTACTTAGCCCGATATTCCCCATTTCCACTTATTTACCAGCAAATGCCGTCATTTCATTCTTCTTTTAGGCTGAGTAGTACTTCATTCTCTATATACACCAAAACTTTATTTATGCATTCATCTTTTGAAGGGTATATGCATTGGTCCTTTGTTTCAAAATTCCATTGAGTCTATAGAAGATTATTAATAAATTTCAATTTGGCTTGAGTTTTGTTAAATCTTAATGCATTAGTAAAAGTGAAACAAAGTTTATAAATATATTTTTAAATTTGAAGACAAAAACAAAAGAGTGCACCACAAATTGATCTAAAGTTTCAATATATTCTCCACACTTAGAGAGATATTGACAAGTTTCCTAAAATCCACATAAATCTGTGAAGAAAACCCAAACTATGAAGGATTCTTTCAAATGCATGACAAAACTTTGTGGTTCAGCACACTGACATCAATTCTCAATGAAAAACTACAGTGAACAAGACACAGAGCTCTAGCGTGATAATGGATTTTTATCAATCAATAGAAATATTTTAAGATAGAAATAATGCACACAATTGTGAACAAATAATTATAGCAAATGGAGGGTAGAATTGTTTTCTAAAATGGTTCTAGAAAACTAAAATTTGACCTGCAAAATGATGAAGCTGTATCTGTAATAAAGCACCAGTAACACATTAAATATACAGTCATTTATGATTAACAAATATATGAAGAAAAGTTCAACATCTCTAGCAATTAGAGAAATACAAGTTAAAAATAATCTGGCATTCCAGCTCACTTCAGTCAAGATGGCAATTATCAGGAATACAAGTAACAATAAATGTTGGTGAGGATGTGGGGAAAAGGTACACACATACTCTGCTGGTGATACTACATATTTGTGCAATCACTCTGGAAAACAGAATGAGAATTCCTTATAAAATGTAACCAGCATTTGACTCAGTTATTCCAGTCCTCACATTATAACCAAAATAATTAAAATTAGAAAACTACAGTGACTCAGCCACAACAATGTTTATAGCAGCTCAATTCACAATAGCTTAATTATAGAATCAGACTAGGTGCGCTTCAACAGATGAATGTATAAAGAAAATGTGACACACACACACACACACACACACACGCACAGACACACAACAAGGGAAGGTGAAAAAAAAAAAGTCCACTGGACTAGACAACGGGAAATGATGAGAAGGAAAAAGAGGGTATAGGAAATAAAGTACACTGAGAAACAACATTCTTATGTTCATATGACTACATGTCCAGTGTAACTTCAAAACATGTACAACCAAATAACTGGGAACCAAATAAGAATGAGTTATACTCGCCAGGTGCTTGGCACACACATATAATCCCAGAACTTTGGGAGGCTGAGGCAGGAGGATCACGATTTCAAAGCCAGCCTCAGCAATGGCGAAGCACTTAGCAACTCAATGAGATCCTGTCTCTAAATAAAATACAAAAAAAAGGACTGGGGATGTGACCCAGCGGTCGAGTGGTCAAGTGCCCCTGAGTTCAATCTCCGGTACCACACACACACACACACACACACACACACACACACACACAAAGAGTTATACTCCATGGATGTATTATGTGTCAAAATGTACTCTACTGTCATGTATATAAAAAAAGAACAAATTTTAAAAAGTGAAAAAATGATATATACTCATGTAGCAGACACAAAGGCAAATACTGAAATTACTAGAATACTCAGGGCAAAAACAAAAAGGAATTTGGTGCTCATGAGAGAGAAAAACATGTCTTACAAATTATCCTGAAAAAACAATCAGGAACAATTTTTAATTATTAAAAAATTTTATTGTTTATTTTTTTTGGTGTGGAGAATTGAACATATGGGTCATAAACCACTGATCCATATGCTCAGCTCTTCTTTATATTTTATTTAGAGTCAGGGTATCACTGAGTTGCTTAAGACCCCACTAAGTGGTCAAGGCTGGCTTTGAATTTGCAATACTCCTGCACCAGCCTCCTAAGCACCTGGGATAACATGTATGAAACACTACACCAGGAAAAACAGAAAATTTGATAAGGAGTAACTCATCAAATTTATAAGAATTGTCTCTTCAAACACTATAAGGTATGTGAAAACAGTCTCTAGATTTAATCATTCAAAAATGCATGCATACATCAAAATATCATTATAATAATAATTAATATTTTAAGTTACAATTATACAATTAATTTTCATGTTAGTTTTTTTAAAAGATGCTGAACAGGAGAAAGTATTTTACATTACATATTTGATTAATTTCTTGTATCTAGAGTATAACAAACTCTAGTGAGTTGATAATTAAATGATAGCTGATCAATAAAAAAAAATCAATTCAGAGTCGTGGAACCCTGAATATGAATTCTGCTTTGATGCTGTTTTCTGAGGATGAAGTTAAAAATGACAATTGTTAACTTTCAGTTTCAATTATGGGATGATCATACAGTAAGGCTGCTCTTGTGCTGGGTGAGAACAGAATTTCTGCAGTGTTATTTTAACACACAGATTTTCCAAAGTTTTTTTTTTTTTTTTTTTTTTTTAATGCTCTGTGAAAATTCCCCACACCTCTGAAGCCTGGGGGATTATAGGGCCTGTTTCCACTTGATGCTCAGGTGACACAATCTGAGTCTAATATGGACCCTAAAAGCTGTGCAGCTTACTGATTCTGCAGGAGCCAGGCAGGGGGCGACCTTCAGACACAATTCACACTTCTCTTGCAGAATTTTTAATTCAATTGGAATGATGGAGTCTGAATCTCATTTATGCTTTCACTGTGTGAAGTTACAAAACAACTCCAAAGCTGTAGAGGCAAAGTTATTACCATGTTCAATTCTAGCATAAACTAATTATATGTATTAAATGCCCCCCCCATACCAGCATAATAGAAGCTGGGAAAGGTTTTTAGGAATGAGAGTAGACATCTCTTTTCATAACCTTTCTGGAATCCTAGAAGAGACTGATCAGTATTCCTCTTGTCAGAGCTGAAGAGACTGATTGGATTTCCATGGGCCCCAGCTTCACTGTGCTGCTGAGGAAGAAGGTACACCTGACCTTGGGTGAGCAGGCACTTTATCCACTGACAGAGCTATGACCAGAAGGCCAATAGACTGCATGGGAGACTGGTTCTTCATGAGACCTCCCTCAAAACCATGTGCTACCTCCTCACTACCACTGCCCAGTGTGATCCAGCTATTGTCACACAAAAGTGCTCACACGTGAGCCTGTAATGTAGAAAAGTGTGCCAAGTATCACATGCAAACAAGTGGAAGAGGCCAAATATTATTTAGCTTGGGAAAACAGGAGGCCTAAAACTGAAGCCATCCAGGTCATTTTAATGTAGCCGAAGATAGAAGACAGCCTTTGGAAGAGCCTATTCATTAGCACAGTTCTCCTTTGCAGTGTGTGACCCAAGCGACCATCCAAAAGCAAAACATGTGCTCCTCTTCTAGGCCATCAGAAAAAAGCCACAGGTGTGCTGCCACCTCCTCTTCTGATCCTCCTCTACTGTTTGCTTTAATGATCTATAAGCCCAGACCAGGAGGATGTTATGCCAAACAACAAATTCTAGGTCACCATAATTTCTTTCTGCTGAGGATTATCTTAATTTTTACCCATATATCTCTGTGTTCCCACACCTACTGTGCTTCATCCTCTCAGGTGGACACACATGGATGATGACAGGATCACCCCCTTCACACAGGAGGCAACAAAGCCTCTGGTGAGACACACCCATCACAGGGGCCAGTGATGGTGCAAGGGTTCTTGTCCAGCTTTCTGGCTCTTTGAGCCTATGTGTAGTCTGTGCTCCACCAAGACTAAGGCAGCCCCTCTTTACTTTGAAACTGGCCCAAAGAGGGGGCATAGAGGACTCTTCTCGTTACTTGTCTGACCAGGTGTGGGGAGTAGAACTTTAGTACTTTATTTCAATTTGAAATATGCCCCTCACCCCAGGGAACATTTTCTAGGCTGTTGAGCTGGCCGTTCTGCTGGAGGTCAGGCCCAACTCAAACCCCAAGCTTTTTTTTTTTGGCTGTACTGACCATGGTATACCTGGTGCTGGCAGGGCTGCTTCATAACTCTGTGGGTGTCCCCTTCCTAATCAGACTTCTAAAGAAGGCCAGAAACCCAACTTACATTCACTGAAGCAGCCAGGAAAGATATCTGGGGCAAACTTCTGACTAAGTTGCTCACCATATTTCCTGATCTGGATCTCAGGAGCTGATGAAAAGTCTGAGTGGGGGGAATTTTGCAGGCCTTGAATTGCCACTCTTTTGAAAGTGGGCCTAAAAGGGGTATGTATAGAGCCCCAGATCACTTCTGAAATCCAGGTACATGGGGACTCTGTCCCCAGACAAAAACCTTCATGTCTCCCTCCCCCTTGTAAAATCAGCCTCCATAACTCAGCCATTATATAGGACTAAGATGTTGCATGTCTGACATTTTGTCATTGCTTTCCCACCCTTCGTCCTTGTGGCACTGCGCCCTTCTGGGCAGATACCAGGTCCTTTTTCAGATTCCAAAGTCAGCTTGTTATATAAGCTGACTCTGGAAAGTTCATATTGGTAAGAATGTGAAAAGAGGCTAAAGGATGCTTCCATATCAACAGGAGGCCCTGAGGGAGAATTGTATGACATCCTGTGGACATTACCAATTGTGTGTCTACTGGGCTGTGTTCTGGGTTTTTACATTAGCAAACACAAACCAAACTCAGATTTACTTAATTCTAAATTTGAATTAATCTCAAACTAAGGACTTCCATCTTGTTAATAAAATACTATGCTTTTTGCAAAGTGTGATGGTGCATGACAGCAATCCTAGCCTCTTAAGAGACTGAAGATGTAGAATAACAAATTCAAAGCCAGCCTCAGTATATATGAGGTGTTAAGCAACTCAGTAAGAACCTGTATCTAAATAAAATACAAAATAGGACTGTGGATGTGGCTCAGTGGTCAAGTGCCCCTGAGTTCAACATCAGGTAGCCCCACCCTTCTAAAGAAAGCCCCTGTTCCTGCTGATGGGCAGAATCAGAATCACATACTCTGGAACAAAAGCTTCTGTGATTCTCCTTTGCTAACAAAGCAATATTTTTTTTTCAAAGCTGTGTCCTCATTATTGGATTGGCATTGGGGACAACGATGGAGCTTTCAGTAACTCCTTAAAATCATGTATCCACCTTTGACAGCTATTAGCTATCACTAAATTTTTGGTTTTGAAATATTTTGCCTAACTTTATTAGAGACACTATAGTACAGCTTACACATGCTGTGTATTTGGACAATGTAAGATTCATAACCTATTGTTTTCAAACTCTTTATACATTTGCCTCCAGGCAGTGGCTCCTGTGGATAGCATAGAACTGGACCTTGTTTTTTATTTTTTCTGATGATCTCTACCTTTGGATAGAATTGTTGTCAATCCACATATAATATTACTATTGGTGTTGTTAGATGTATAACTGCCCTTTTTTACTTTCTTCCATTTTTTTATGTCTTTTTATTTTTTATTTTGTCCTGGGGACAGAACTCAGGGGCCCTAAACTTCTGTGCCACATTCATAGTTGTATGTTGTATTTTATTTAGATAAATGGTCTCACTGGTTTACTTATGGTGTCACCATTGCTGAGGCTAGCTTTGAAATCACTGTCTTCTTGCCTCAGTCTCATGAGCTTCTGGGATTACATTCAGGCTCATCTCAGTTTATTTAGAATACATCAGGAAATGCATATGGGAGAGAAATCCTATGAATGTAAGCAGTGTTGCAAAGCCTTCACTGAGTCCTCTAACTTTAAGATATATGAACAAACACATACTGGAGAGAAGCCCTATAAATGTAAACAATGTGGAAAAGCCTTTGCTAGATCCAGGGAACTTCACATACATGGAAGAATACATACTGGAGAGAAGCCCTATAAATGTAAAAAATGTGGAAGAGCCTTTAAGTTTTCCTCTAACCATAAGTGACATCAGAATATTCATACTGGAAGAAGCCCTATAAATGTAAGCAATGTGGAAAAGCCTTTGCTAGATCCAGGGATCTTAATATACATGGAAGAACGCATACTGGAGAGAAGCCCTATGAATGTAAGCAGTGTGGCAATGCCTTCAATCGTTCATCTAACCTTAAGTTAAATCAGCAAATTCATACTGGAATGAAGCCCTATGAATGTCAACAATGTGGCAAAGCCTTCACTCAGTCCTCTCACCTTAAGAGACACAAACAAACACATACTGAAGAGAAACCCTATGAATGTAATCAATGTGAAAAAGCCTTCAATAGTTTCTTTCACCTTAAGAGACATGAACATACACATACTGGAGTGAAGCCCTGAACGTAAGCAGTGTGTCAAAGCTACACTACTTCCTTTAGTCTTAAGGTACATCTGCAAACTCATACTGGATTGAAGCCCTATGAATGTCAACAATGTGGCAAAGCCTTAACTCAGTTCTCTAACCTTAAGAGATATGAACAAACACAGAAGAAGAAGAGAGAAGCCCTAGGAATGTAATAAATGTGGAAAAGCATTTGCTACATCTCATTGTGTTCACGTACATGGAAGAATGCATACTGGACAGAAGCCCTATGAACATCAACAAGGTGGAAAAGCCTTCACTACTTCCTTTTCCCTTCACATACATGAACAAACTCTTACAGGAAAGAAGCCTAATGAATGTCTATGAATGTAAAAAATTTGGCAAAACCTATGATACATTTCTCTTTACAAGCATGGATGAATGCATACATGAATAAAGACTTATGAATATAAAGAATATGGAAAAATCTTTTTTACATTCTCTGCAAAAAGCTTCAACCAGTATAAGAGACTTGGGATATAATAACCTCTCAGAGAAAAGTGCGGTAATTTTAACATAGGAGGATGATGAAGGGCATAAAGGAACATTTCAGCTTTATGTTTTACCTAACCTACTGGTTACTTTATGGGAAAGAGAATATTTTGCAACAAATGGGAGTACACTTGCAACCAACCCTGTAGATGTTAAATGTGAAAATCTACAGGGTAATCTTAACCCTAAAAGAAATCATTATCAAAAAGTACAGGGTAATTTTAACCCTATAAGAAATCATTATCAAAAGGTACAGGGTAATCTTAACCCTAAAAGAAATCATTATCATAAAGGAAAAAGATATTTTTTTTTCGGGGCCACTGAGAAAATAATTTTGAAAATAACATGGCTTTCTGATAAACCAGTGTGGGTCCCTCAGTGGCCCCTATCTAAAGAGAAATTACCAGCGGCCCACCTACTAGTTCAGGAACAACTAGAAGCAGGACATATAGAACCTTCTACCTCTCCCTGGAATACCCCATATTTGTGATCAAGAAAAAATCAGGAAAATGGCGATTGTTACATGATCTTAGAGAAATTAATAAAACCATGCAAATCATGGGCCCTACTCAACCTGGACTTCCTAATCCTGTAGCTATTCCAAAAATTTTCCATCTTATTACTCTTGATATAAAAAATTGTTTCTTTTCTATTCCTCTACACCCTCTGGATACCCCCAGGTTTGCTTTTTCAGTTTTTCTATTAACAATAATGGCCCTGATCAAAGATATCAATGGAAAGTTTTTGCCACAGGGAATGGCTAATAGCCCCAGTATGTGTCAAATCTATGTAGATAAAGTTATTCAGCCTATCAAAAATAAATACCCAGAGCTTATGTGCCTTCATTATATGGATGATGTTTTGCTTGCTCATCCTAATCAAGAAGTCTTATTCACTATATTTAGTGATGTATAAGAAAACTTGAAATGATATGGACTAAACATTGCTAAGGAAAAGGTTCAAATTAGATCTCCAATACCATATCTAGGATTCCAAATTATGGACACTTTTATTAGGCCTCAAAAAATATTAATTAATCAGAAGCATTTGGCCACTCTCAATGACTTTCAAAAATTGCTGGGAAATGTTAATTGGCTTCGCCCTACACTAAACCTCACTACTGGCCAACTAAAACCTTTATTTGACATCCTTCGCGGGGACCCTGATCCATCTTCACCGCGAACATTGACTCCTGATGCTAGAAAAGCTTTAAAGTTAGTAGAAAAAGCCATCAAAGGAGCTCATTGTGATAGATTTGATTTAACTCAACCGCTGATATTGATTATTATTTCTTCACAATATGCACCTACAGGAGTATTTTGGCAACAAGGGCCTTTATTATGGATACATTTGCCTGCCTCTTCTTAAAGTATAATTGAGTCATACCTCCATGGTGGCTAAACTTATTTTTCAAGGACTGAAGACTACTACTAAAATATTTGGCATTCACCCTGCTACTATTATTACTCCCTATTCATCATCACAGATTGAATATTTATGCTTCAATGATAATGATTGGGCTATCGCTAAATGCTCTACTTCTGCAAATTTTTATAATCATCTTCCTAAGTCTCTTATATTATCTTTTCATATCATCATCCTATTGTATTTCCACAGATAATAAAAAATCAACCTATTCCTAAGGCATTAAATGTATTCACAGATGGGTCCTCAAATGGTACTGCTGCAGTAATCACTAAAAAAAATATATATATATATATGACTTACATAACTGCACATAAGTCAGCTCAACTAGTGGAACTGGAAGCTGTGGTAAGAGCTCTGGAAAATTTTAGAGACCAGCCCATGAACATTTTTTCAGATAGCCACTATATTGTACATGCCGTACCAAAATTAGAGCTGGCAGAACCAATTGCACCTCAAGAACCTCTATTCATAGGGCATATTAGAGCACATACCAACTTGCCTGGTCCCCTCCATGAAGGTAATCAAAAGGCTGATGGCCTTACCCAAACAATCTTTATACTTTCAGTGCTCCAGCAAGCTACTTTATTTCACTTCCAGTTTCACGTCAATAGCACCACCTTGCAGCGTAGGTTTAAAATCACAAAGGAGCAATCCAGAACAATTGTAAAAGATTGTAAATCTTGTATGACACATTTGCCCAATCCTCATTATGGTGTTAACCCTAGAGGATTAATGCCCAATCATTTGTGGCAGATGGATGTTACTCATGAGCCAAGTTTTGGAAAATTGCGATTTATTCATGTTGACCATGGATACATGCTCAGGCATGATTTTTGCTTGTTTACATTCTGGAGAAAAAGTTAAAGATGTTACATCTCATTGTTTGCTAGCTTTTGCTGCATTGGGCATCCCCAAAATGCTTAAAACAGATAATGGCCCTGCATATATGTCCTCATCTTTCAAACAGTTTTGCGCAAAATTTAATATATCCCATAAAACAGGCATCCCATACAATCCTCAGGGTCAGGGCATTATTGAAAGTGCAAACCGCACACTGAAAAATTATGTTATTGAATCAAAAAGAAGAAAATTGGAATAATTCTAAGGACAGATTGGCAGTTGCCCTGTTTACCTTAAATTTTTAAACTTTAGACTCTTGTGGTTTTCCTGCTGGAGACAGACATTGGAACCCACACCAACATAAACCTTTGGTTTACTGGAAGGATGTTCTTTCAGGTACATGGAAGGGTCCAGATTTATTATTAATTTGGGGGAGAGGATCTGTTTGTGTTTTTCCAAAGCAAGAATCCTCTCCAATATGGATACCATCTAGATTAATAAAGCAGGTACAAAATCATAAAGATCAAGATGAAGTTGTTGAGGAATCAAGATTAATAAAAAAAGGTACAAAATTAAGACGACCAAGATGAAGGTATGGAATGATTCCCTTAAAAGAGTCCTTCAAAATATTCACAACTTAAGTGTCATTCCTCCCGGGCGGGATGAGGAGATCTCTCTTTAGTGTGCACACACTTGTATTTTTTCTTTCTTTCTTTTTATATATGTCTTTATGTCTGTGCATTTGTCTTAATTTCATGTAATTGTGATGTCACAAATATATGTTTGTAGGTTTGTGTGTCTGTCCAGTGTGACATCACAATTAACAAAGCGCTTATGAAAAAAAAATATATATATGGATCCAAATAACTTTAATTCATTTAAGTTTAAGAGTATTCAATTTGGGTAAATAATTTAATAAGTGAAGGTACCTTCAATTTTGACTTATAGGTGTCCCAGGGATTTCTCTTTAGCGAAGAATATGACTAATGCTGTATAACGTGATATTTTGATATTTTGACATAGGAATGTTTATTTGTAATTAACTTTATTTGTTTTACAGCTGATTAATTTGAGTTATTTTAACAGATAATCTCATGGAAGGTTACAGAGACTCGAGGGATCCAGCTAACAAATTATTTTTCCAAAGTGCCTTTAGCTTTTCTTTACTCTATCTTTAATGCAGTAAATACCCTCAGTCTTTGTTTTGTTCTGAATATGATATTTTGCCAGCTTATGTTTGTGGGAGCTCAAGCAGCAATGTGTGTGAGCAGAAATCAACTTTAATCTTCTAATCTAATAATTCTATTTTTTAGTTTGACAACTCGCCTCTTGACTCAGTGCTGGATTAGCACTGCCTTTCATTTAATAATTGATGCTTGAGTTTCTAGGTAGCGGGTCCTGAAGATTTGCCAGTGGCATTATCTAGACATAAAAAAGATGGCTGCTGCTACAGCTGCAGGGCTCACAGTTGCTGCAAACATCCCTGTTGCTCAAGCATCAAACAACCTCACCAGCAGTGTGGCCTCTGCTCTGCATGCATGGGGCCTCCTAGATCAATGTGTTATAACAAGTGGACATTTTGATCTTTCATTGTTTGGTACTTTATGGGACAATGCCTTGTGGATATTTGTCTAGAGAACTCAGAGTGTTACTTGATAGAACTCAAGGCAGCTGATTTGTTTAAAGAATTTGATATGCTATGCAACTTGGCTCTTCAGCAGAAGGCTTATCACCTTAAAGCCGCAGCATATCCCCACAATTGCACGGCTGTTAGTCATCATACACAGTCGATCCTGAAGGGCTCCATTGGATGGCTGGTAGCCAATGACGGGTAAGATCCCCAGAGGGGGACAACCTAATACAGGCACAGTCGCATGGGACAGTCTCATGTCGCCAACATATCATCCTAAGTCAGGAGTCAAGGGCACAGCCTTGATTATTGATGACAGGTAAGAATGTTGGTTGCACATGGACATCCTAGAGCATCCCCTCTTTTAAAACAAAAAGGGGGGAAATGCAGGAGCCCTAATTAAAGAGATAGCTAAGATTGCGGATAGCTGTGAGCCATAAGCATTACCACCCTCCAAGGTTTTGTAAGACTTGGCCCAGGACATTGTGGATCGGGTCGGCACCATTTGCATGGTCTCACGAGACTTGGCCTGGGACAGCACGGACAAGGTCAAGGCCATTTTTGTGTGTGGCGTGGTGGTGGTTGTAGGAGTGTGTAAGGTGTCGGAGTTGCTGTTGGTGCCGGAGAGAAAACCTAGGAGAATAAAGAGCCTGTTTGTTTCCAGTCCGCCTCTGTACTTATTCCTGTGGCGTTGTTGCTCCAAGCGGCAATCGCTTCAGGCAGCAACACACATTGTAGAAAAAACATATGTAAAAATGTGTTGAGACGTTCAGTTGTTTTAGTTCTAGTTAGACTTGTTCAGACTTGAAAAAAAATTTTATATTTCATTTTATTTATTTATTTATTTTGGTACCAGGGATTCAACTCAGAGATGCTTAAACAATGAGCCACATCCCATTTTTTTAAATTGTTTTTTGTTTTTCTTTTTCAATTTGGATACATGTTGTCACTGGATTACTTTGGTACTAAGTTGCCTAGGTTGGATTTAGTGATCCTGCTGTCTCAGCATGATAGTATCATGCACTGCCTTCAGCAAACAACCTCTTTCTTGAGAAAACCACCATAGGTGTGTGAAAATTGTGTTTACCTTCATTTCTCTTTTGCCCTTGTCACCTCCTCATGCTGCTGGTGAGTTCCCAGAACAGTCTAAGCCACTGTTGTTTTGCTCCCGGACCCTCTCTTCCCTCTCAGCACTGAAGGATCCTCCAACACTAGGGCCTGCCCCTGGACCCCAGCACTGCCCCTTTATTCCTAAGTCACGCCCTCCTCAACTTCTTGGCCCTTGGTCCCACCCCATGCCAGCTCCACAGTGTACAACACTAAGGTTCCTCGCCCCTGTTCCTCCCCAAGCACGTCCACCCTCACCCCCTCTAGGGCACGCTCCTTGCTCGCCCCACCTTAAGGCCTTATCTCCCCTTAGGCAGGCCCCATTTTGCTCCTTGGCGCATCCCCCTCTCAGCCTCAGCTCTGGGGAGGCCAGGAACACTAAGGCATGCCCCTTTCCCCACCCCCAGAAGTTCACTCCCCACTCTAGGACATGCCCCTTTCCCCACACCCAGGTTGTCCACACCCCATTCTAGGTCACGCCCCTTGCACCATCCCCACTTTAGGAGACGCCCCTTGCACCACCCTTAGTGCATCCACCCCACTCTAGGACACGCCCCTTGCCCCACCCTCAGTGCATCCACACCCACTCTAGGACACAGTAGTCCACCCCCACACTAAAAACACGCCCCTTTCCCCACCCCCACTCTAGGACATGCTCCTTTCCCCACCCCCAGTGCGTCCACTCACCCACTCTAGAATACGCCCCTTGCTTCACTCCCAGCAGTCCACCCCCTCACTCTAGGACAACCCCATTTTTCCCACACCCAGCAGGCCACCCCCCCACTTTAGGACACGCCCTTTGTCCACCCCACCTTATGGTTTTGTCTTTCCCCTAGGATGGCCCCAGGAGGCTCCTAGGGGCCTCCCCCTTTAGCCCCAACTCCAAGGTTCCCACCAATACTAAGGCACGCCCTTGTCCCTTTCCCTGGACAGGCCCCTCGCTCCCCTGTTTCCACCACATGGCCAGGTCTGCCCTAGACAGGCCCTGTCCTGTGCCAGGGCGCGTACCCTCCCAGCCCCAGCTCCCCTGAGCCAACACTCAGGCACCCCTTGTCTCAGCCCTGCTCAACCCCAGTCTAGCACATGCCCCGTCCTGCTCCTTGGCCCCTGAGTCCACCATCCCGCCCCAGCGCAGCTCTGCCCACCAACACCCTCCACACTATAAACCCGCTGCCTGCGGACCCTGACATTCTCCTATCCCCGTCCCCCACCAGCTGGGTCCCCCTCCCAGCATAAAACACGCAGGTCCCGCTCCCTGTTTTCCAGGCCGCCCACTGTGACCCAGAGCATCCTGGTCCCTTCAGCAGGGAGACAGCCCTCCAGTCCCCGCCCCTCTCCCCTCACACTTAGGCACGCCCCCACCACTTTTCTCCTTGTACCCTCCCCCCAGCAGGACTTTGTCCCCTACCCTTCACATGCTGTGAAGTCACAGTGACTCCTCCCACTTTCCCTGGTTGCTGCACCACCAGAGCATCCTGGACTGCAAAGTCCTGCAGGTCCTGGGGCTGGTGGAGCCCAGGACCCTCCCAGGGAAGCTCCTAGTCCCTTTTAAGAGTAGCCCCTGGTGCGCTGGGGGCTGTGAAGCGCCTGGGCGCCTGTTCAGATGCTCCCAGGTAATCTGGTCTGCTGGCTAAATTTCATCTCTGGGTGCTTTGAATCCCCCATCTGTGGTTTTAAAATCCAAGTGTCCCCGCGGGTCCCTATTCTCCCAGCGCCCCCTCTGCCATTTGGCGGAGCCCTGGAGCACTGTGTCCTTTGGGCAAAAGCTCTTGCAAGCCACCAGCCACCTCCTGGCCCTAAGAGAACTCGAAAAGGCAGGCACCGGGCTCTGAACCCCAACTCTTGCCACATTGTCCTGCTCTTTGCTGAGAGTTGCGCTCAAATGACTTTAATACAGGAGAAGCGTGGACAGAAGGAGGAGAAGTGTGGACAGGTCTGGGGACAAACCAAACTCAGCTGACTTGCAAAACAAGAAAGGGTGTTTCCAAGGGTCACCACATGTGTTTTGTGACACCTGAAGTAGCAAAAAAAGGTCTGCACAGATGCACTCAGTAATTGCTTCTTAATTTAGTCGTAAGAGATTTCTCAGGATTCAGTTCCACGATGTCCAACAATAAACGGAAAAATACCAAAAGTGAAACATGTGTAAGTCAGGCATTTGTTACAGCACGTTGTTTATAACAGTTTTATTTTATTTTGAATTGCTGTTGTCAATCTCTTGCTGTGTCTAGATTATAAATTATACGTTATCCTAGGCATGTATGTATAATGGGAGAGTACATTCTATATAGGGTTAAGGACTAGGTGAAATGACAAGCATCCTTAGAGTTTTGAAATGTGTCCCAGAGTGACAAACAGGCCACCTCTGCAGAGTTGTCATGGGGTTAAAGAGGAGGAAAGTTTCTTATTTTGAGGGCTCAGGTTCCAATTCATTATTGAGAACATCCAGTTTAGGGGCAGGGGGAAAATGGACCTCTATCAGAGTTCCTCTTGATTGTGTGACAACAGTAGTAACTCCATTCTGATTTGCTTTGAGCTATTGGACCCAGTGCATAACCAGAGGCTTCCCACAGCTGGATAATTCTCCTGGGGCTCAGTAGGCATCATAGGAGCTCAGCAGTGTCCCTGCCTTCCACAGACTGGATGCCAGGATGGAGCCCTCACCCTGACCTCCCACATCTAGATGTGCATGCTGTTTACACCTTACATTAGCTAGCTGCTCTGCATTGTCTATGTTGCATGCCAAATCCTACACATTTATTTTTTTTTTCTTTTTTTTTTTTTCTTTTTATTTTTGGTACTGGGGATTGAACTCAGGAGCACTCAACCACTGGGCCACATCTCCAGTCCCTTTTTGTATTTTATTAGAGACAGGGTCTCACTGAGTTCCTAAGTGCCTTATTATTGCTGAGGCTGGCTTTGAACTCGCGATCCTTCTGCCTCAGCCTCCCAAGTGCTGGGATTACAGGCGTGCACCACTGCAACCGGCATACACATTTATTTTCTACATTTTGTTTTCCTCTGCAGGGACTCCATGCTACTTCTCCTCTTTGTATGTTTGCTTCTGTGGACCTGTGAGCAGAAATCACCAGAGCCTCCAAGCCAACCATCCTACTGATCTTGCAAAATGATCTGGGCATCAGGGATGTTGGTTGCTATGGGAATGATGCACTGAGGTATACAGCAGTGTTTTTGTGGTGGGGTGGTGCTGTTTGTGTAGTTACTAAAAGGATTCATTTAAAAATAGGCCTACGCAAGTGAAATTTCTTTGTGCTGCAGAACTCAGCACCAAAACAGTTTATTTTCCAAACTTATTTCAAAATAAGGTCTTAAGGCGGGCACGGTGATGCACGCCTGTCATCCCAGCACTTGCGAGGCTGAGGCAGGCGGATGGTGAATTGAAAGCCAGAGTCCACCAAGCGTGGTGGCGCACACCTGTAATCCCAGCACTTGGGAGACTGAGGCAGGAGGATCACCAGTTCAAAGCCTGTTTCAGCAGTGGCATGGTACTTAGCAACTCAGTGAGAACCTGTGTTTAATAAAATACAAAAATGGTCTGGGGATGTGGCCCAGTGGTCGAGTGCCCATGAGTTCAATCCCTGGTACTAATAAAAAAAATAAAAAAAATAAGTAAATAAAGGAGAGGGGGTTGGCTTGTGGCTCAGCGGCAGAGTGCTTGCCTTGCACGTGAGCAGCCCGGGTTCAATCCTGTCCACCAGGTAAACATAAATGCATTGTATTGTGTACAACTAAAGTAAATAAATAAATAAATAAAAGGAGACCATGCTGAGTTTGTGAGGGTATTCCTGGGGCTGCTGTAATAAATAACCAAAACCAACGAGAGTTAAATCAACAGGAATCCATGAAGTTCTCCTTACCAAAGCCCTGGAGAGATGAAGGCTAAGACTAGGGGTCACAAAGCTGAGCTCCCTCCACAGGCTTCAGGGAGGCTCCTTACTGCCTCTCCCACCTTCTGGGGCTTCAGGTGGCCTTTAGCTGGTGGACCTATCACTTCAATCTCTCCCTCCATTTCCATGTGGGCTCCTTCTCTTTGTCTGTCTCCTCTTCTGTCTCTTGTGAGGACACTGTTAGCGCAAAAAGACCTTGATGAACTCAGACTTCACAAATCAGCTCAGTGCTTTATTTGGGAACAAAGTTTCACACAAAAGCATGGCCTGCAGGGACAAAATGATGTTATGGTGGGACCCAGTTTTCTGATCGAAAATGAACCCCCAAACAAAGAAAGGGCCTGAGCTTATATAGGTTATTCTGAGAGGTGGTCTTTGTGAGCATATCAATTTTCTTTGGGTACCAGGAGTTTGGAGTTTGTTTGTCAATCAGTGAAGGAGCCAGTTTTAGTGCTTAGGGATTTAGGGTTTGTTTTATGGAGTGAAACGGGAGGGAGTCTAGGGTCAGTGGTCAGTTTTTGGAATTTATTGTCCTGGACCTGATGGAGGGTCTGGGGTCAGTGGTTGTTACCTGGGAAGGATTTGTTTACAGAAGGGTTAATGCTTCAGCCTCTTCCTAGAGATGCGTATCCAGGCGTGATGGACACCTCCTCCTCAGGGTTTGTTTTATCACTGGGAAAGAATTGTATCGGGAAAAGATTAATGCTCCCAATGTATGGCTTTCCTTCTCACCCCCTATTTCCCTGGGTCTCACTACTTTTGAGGTTTGTCATTTTCCATATCTAATAGACACTGCCATTTCATTAGGTCCACCATGAGGAGGAGCTCATCTCAGGATCCTTCACTAACCACATCTTCAGAGACCCAGTTTTCCCACCAGGTCCCACTCACAGGTTCTGGGATCAAGATGAGAACAGGGCCCTCCTCTTACAATGGTTTCCTACTCCCTCAATAATCTCCAGGGAGACTCCTTCCTGCCTCTTTCAGCTCCTGGGGTTCCAGGCGCCACTTGGTAGAACAATATGTTGGGCCCTCAAAAGCTGAAGATTGAATCGCAATGTGACCCAGGAATTCCACTGATGGGTTCCATCCATCCACCCCTCTATCAAACAACCACCTATCCAACCATCCATCCACTCAAATATCCATCCATCCATTCACCCATCTATCCATGCACCTATGCATCCACCCATCCACCCATACATGCATCCACCCATCCATCCATCCATCCACCCAAGTACCCATCCATCCATCCATGCACCTATCCATCCACACCCATCCACCTGTCCATCCACCCATCTATCCATCCACCTATCCACCCATTCACTCATCCATCCACACAAATACCACACATCCACCCACCAGCCCACCCATCCATCCACCCACCCACACAAGCATCCATTGATCCATCCATCCATCCATCCATCCATCCATCCATCCATCCATCCATCTGTTAGTACCTGTGATCTCTATTCTACACCATTGGTCTACATGTCTATTTTGATGCCAGTATCATGCTGATGTTGTTACTATTGCTCTGTAGTATAATTTAAGGTCTGGTATAGTGATATCATGTGCTTCACTCTTTTTGCTAAGGATTGCTTTAGCTATTCTCTGTCTCTTATCTTTCCAGATGAATTCTATGACTGTCTTTTCTATTTCTGTAAGGAATATCATTGAGATTTTTTTTCAAATGTGTAAATTTTTAAGAAAATTTTTATTTATAGTAGTAGTATATATTACAGTTCATACTATACATATAAAGCCTCTTTTTACACAAAACAGTTTGTATACAAAGTATATTCATAGCATTCAAGTCTTCAATCATGTATTTAGAATAATGATATTCATCTTATTCAACCACTTTTTCTCCCCCCTTCCTTCCTCCCTTGGTTCCTCCCTTCCCCTCCCTTCCCTTTGACCGTTATAGTGTTCCTCTAATCCTCCTATGTACCCTGACCCAACAATACTGTGAACCAGCCTCCTTATATCAGAGGAAACATTGGAATTTCATTGAAAATCTATAATGCTTTTGGTAATATAGTCATTTTGAAAATATTGATTCTGCCTATCCAAGAACAAGGTAGATCTTCCCATCTTCTAAGGTCTTCCTTAATTTCTTTCTATAGTGTTCTGTAGTTTTTGTTATAGAGGTATTTCTTGTCTTTTGTTAACTTGATTCCCAAGTACTTTATTTTTCTTGATGCAATTGTGAATGGGGTAGTTTTCATCATTTTCTTTCAGAGAAATTGTTACTGATATACATAAATGCCATTGATTTATGGGTGTTTATTTTGTATCTTGCTACTTTGCCAAATTTATTTACTAGTTCTAAAAGTTTTCTAGTGGAATTTTTTGGGTCTTCTTGGTATGGAATTATCATCAGCAAACAGTGCTTATGTGAGTTCTTCTATTCCTATCTGAATCCCTTTAATTTTGTTCATCTGTCTAAATGCTCAGGCCAATGTTTCAATTACTATGTTAAATAAAAGTGGTGAAAGGGGGCATCCTTGTCTTATTCCAGTTTTTAGACTAAATGCTTTCAATTTTTCTCCATTTAAAATGATGCTAGCCTGGGGTTCACATAGATAGCTTTTATAATATTAAGATATGTTCCTGTTATCTTTAGTTTTTCTATTGTTTTGAACATAAAGGGGTGCTGTATTTTGTCAAATGCTTTTTCTGCATCTACTGAAATGATCATATGGTTCTTATCTTTAAGTCTATTGGTGTGATGTATAACGTTTATGGATTTCCATATGTTGAAGCAACCTTAAATCCCTGGGATAAATTTCACTTGATTGTGGTGCACTATATTTTTAATATGTTTTTGTATTCAATTTCCCAGAATTTTGTTGAGGATTATTGCATCTAGGTTCATTAAAGATTTTGATCTGAAGTTTTCTTTTCTGGACTTGTCTTTGGTTTTGGAATCATTGTAATATTGGCTTATTGAATGAGTCTGGAAGAGCTCCCTCTTCTTCTATTTCCAGAAATTAATTGAAGAGTATTGGTATAGTTCTTCTTTGAAGTTCTTGTAGAACTTGGCTGTGTATCCATCTGGTCCTGGGCTTTTTTTGGTTTGTAATTTTTTGATAGCATCTTCTATTTCCTCACTTGAAATTGAACTCTTTAAATTGTGCATAACCTCCAGATCCAGTTTAAGCAATTCATATGATTCTAAAAAATTGTTAATGCCTTTGATATTTTCTCTTCTGTTAGGGTACAAGTGATCAAAATAATTTCTAATTATCTTCTAGATTTCTGAGGTGTCTGTTTTGATATTTCATTTTTAATCATTGATGTTAGTAATTTCAGTTTTTGATCTACTCTTCATTAACGTGGCTAAGGGTCTGTCAATTTTTTATTAATTTTTTCAAAGAAACAAATTTTTGATTTCTCAATTTTTCAATTGTTTTTCTAATGTTTATTTATTTGCTTTAGTTTTATACAATGTGTTTATTTTTATGTAATGCTGAGGATCAAACCCGGTCCATGCATGTGCTAGGCAGGCATTTTACCTCTGATCCACAACCCCAGCCCTTTCAATTGTTTTTCTTTAGTTTCAATTTTGTTAATTTCAGCTCTGATTTTAATTATTTTCTGTCTTCTATTGATTTTAGTGATGATCTGTTCTTTTTCTAGGGCTTTGAGATGTGATGTTAAGTTATTAATTTGCTGGGTTTTCCTTCTTTTAAGGAATGAATGCCATGCAATGAATTTTCCTCTTAATACTGCTTTCATAGTGTCCCAGAGATTTTGATACATTGTATCTGTGTTCTCATTCACCTCTATGAATTTTTAAATCTCCTCCTTGATGTCGTTTGCAACCCCTTGTCCATTCAGTAGCATGTTGTTTAGTCTCCAGGTGTTGGAGTAACTTTTTTTAAATTTTTATTATTGATTTCTACTTTCATTTCATTATTATCTGATAGAATGCAGGGTAGTAGCTCTACTTTTTTATATTTGCTATGAGTTGCTTTGTGGCATAATATATGGTCTATTTTAGAGAAGGAGCCATGTGGTGCTGAGAAAAAAGTATATTTGTTCACTGAGAGATGAAATATCCTACATATGTCAGTTAAGTCTAAGATGTTATTTGTATTAATGAGGTGTAAAATTTCTTTACTTAGCTTTTGTTTGGACGATCTATCCTGTGGTGAAAGAGGTGTGTTGAAGTCTTCAGAATAATTGTGTTGTGGTCTATTTCACTCTTAAACTTGAGAATGGTTTATTTGATGAATGTAGGTGATCCTTTATTTGGGGCATATAAATTTATTATTGTTATGACTTGTTGATGAATGGTTCTTTAAGCAGTAAGAAATATCCTTCTTTGTTCCTTTTTGATTAACTTTGGCTTGAAGTCTACCTTATTTCATAAGAGAATGAAAACCAATGCTTACTTCCACAGTCCATGTGAGTGGTAAGATTTTTCCAAGCCTTTCACCTTCAGTCTACTGATATCTGTTTCTATGAGGTGAGTTTCTTGGAGATAACATATTGTTGTATCTTTTTTTTTTTTTTTTTTTTTCAGTCTTACAGTCTGTGTCTTTTGAATGGTGAGTTTAGGCCATTAACATTCAGGGTAATTATTGAGACATGATTTATATTCTTTTTTTTTTTTTAATTTAACTTGATTTGGTTTCTCCTCTGGCTAGTATTTCCTTTAGTTTAATAACTCTCTTTGCTGATTTTCTCTGTTATTTTCCTTTTTTTAAAATGGAATATTTTGCCAAGAATGTTCTTTAGTACAGGCTTTTGAGTAGTATTTTTTTTTAACTTTTGTTTATTGTAGAGGGTTTTTTGTTTTATCTTTAAATCTGAAACTTAATTTTGCTGGATACAAGATTCTTGGTTGGCATCCATTTTCTTTCAGAGATTGATATATATTGTTCCAGGATCTTCTATCTTCTAAGGTCTAGGTTGAAAAATCTGCACATAATCTAATAGGTTTACCCCTATATGTAATCTGATTCCTTTCTCTCATGGCTTTTAATATTCTCTCTTTATTCTATATGTTAGGCATTTTTATTATAATGTGCCTTGGTGTGCGTCTGTTGTGATTTTGTACAGTTGGTGTTTGGTAAGCCTCTTGAACTTGTTTTTCCCATTAATTTCTTATGTTTGGAAAATTTCTGATATTATTCTATTGAATAAATTACTCATTCCTTTGTTTTGGAACTCTATGCCTTCCTTGATCCCAATAACTCTTAAATTTGGTCCTTTTAAGCTATCCCATATTTCTTGAATGTTCTGATCATGATTTCTTATCATTTTCACAGTGTGATCTCCATTTTTTTTTTTAAAGATTTTATATTTTGTCTTTATTATCGAAGGTCCTGTCTTCCAAGTGGTCTAATCTGTTGGTGATGTTTTCAATTTAACATTTAATTTGGTTTATTTGGATTTCTGTTTTTTTTTTTTTAAGATCTCTATCTCCCTATTGAAATAATCTTTTGCTTTTTGTATTTGTTTATAAAGATCTTTGTCAAAATGATTTCTTACTACTTTTATTTGGTCTCTTATATCATTCTTCAGGTAATTGAACATTTTGATTATGTACCTCCTGAACTCCTTCTCTGTCATTTCATCTGCTGTGCTTGCCATGGAATCTACTAAGGAGGCATGTTGATTTGTTTGGGACACTTTCTTCCCTTGTTTTTTTTTTATATTCCTTGTGTGACTTATCTTATAGCACTGTGCAACCTTAACTTCTTTATTTTTACCTTAAAACCTTATGATGTCCCTATTGTACAATGTTATCAGATCCCCATATAAACACTTTACACTCTTATATGAGACATTTTCTATTCAAATGTTCACAATTTGTTCACAATGTACAGAATGAGTGAATTCAAATATTGTCCCCAATATATTCTGTAGGTTTGTAAAGGGGTATATAATTTCTAATATTGGACACAGATGTGATATGCTTAAGAGGAAAGAGGTGAGAATATTGAGTTATTATTTCTTAGGAAGTGTGAAAGAGAAATGAATGTATTTTAATATCAGCAGGAAAGAGAGGAGATGAATTGGAGTGAACAAGTTAGAGCAAAGACTGAGGTGTATATAAACCAAACTTATGTATATGTTAAGAGAAATAAAAAATGTCAAAGTAGTAGAAATTGGTGAAAAGAGAAGAAAAAGAAAGTGAGTCAAAATTTGAAAAGAAACTATATATAACACAGCTTTGATATACTATTCAGTTGTCCCAGTTCTCAAAATCCTAATTCATGTATAAAACTTGGTTTCACATAGATTGACATTGTGAGGGCATGGGAATAAATAGAAAGAGGAAAGAAGAGAAAGAGAGAAAGAGAGAGAGAGAGAGAGAGAGAAACAAAACCAACAACCAACCAAACAAAAACCTGAAAAAGGAGAAACAAGAACAACCAACCAACCAAACAAAAAACTGGAAAAGGAGAAACAAGACAAACCAAACAAAACAGAAAAAACTAAAAAAGCGTGTGCACACACACACACACACACACACACACAGAGACCCACACAAATCAAAACGAAAACTCCACTAAGATGAACACACAAATAAATCACAAATAAGAAATATCGAGGGAAGATTTCTTAGTTCCCTTCACAGCCAGTAGATTTGGTCGTCTGTTTTTGGTTTTCAGGATTTTTTTAGCACCCTCTAGATGTTGAAAGTAACCAAGTCATCACAGAACCAGCCCTAGCTTTGGCTAGGGAATTGGAGAAGTGTTGTAAACTGCATACCTGGTCAGCCAGAGTTCCAAGTTGGGAGTCAGCCCCCCAATAAATGGTGCTGAAAGGTGACCCAAGATATAGGCGTCTACTTTTTATGCCCCAATATAGTTTCAGAGTTATTGGGATGGGATGCTGGGTTCAGATATGGGCTCCTCCACTGTCTGTATGTGGTTTGTGTAGATGTCAGCTGTCTTCAGAGCCTGTGTAAATTTCTCGTGTGTATGCAGGTTTTCACACACGTAGGTGATTCCCTTTTTATTTCTTCTTTCTCCCTCTGCTGCAGCCACTTTCTTAAATGGAGTGATCAATTGTCCTGGGAGTGAGGGAACCATTCATGACCTAGCTGGTGTTCCTCTGCGTGGGAATTTGCTACGTGTTTTGCATGCAAGCAAGTAATGTAGCCGAAAGATCAGCACCTAATCAGCACCTAATGATCTGCACTGCTCTCCACCGGTGCTGCTGAAGTCATCCTTGTTCTTTTGCGCCATTCCTCACGGGTTCTGCTGCTCATACCTTTGGGAGTTTTTTTTTTTTTTTTTTTTTTTTTTTTGTCTCCCACGTGGTATCCCCACAAGTCAGCAATTTGGAGACACCCCCACTATAGGCTGTTGTCCCAGAGCTTCAGAGATGTATAATGTCCTTGACTCCTTTGTGGGTGCAAAAGTATCACTAGTAATTGAGCAGTATTCTCACTACTGAACCTCCCTCTTTCCAGTCCGCCATCTTGCCAGTCTCCTCACGGAATCCATTTTATTTCCAGTGCACACATTGCTGCCTTAGAGGATTGCCTTCCTTCCTTTTCTCTCTCATTTATTTATTTATTTATTCATTTATTTTTGTTTTCTTTCACTTTCTTCTGGGGATGGAACACTGAGACACAGAGCCAACCCCAAATGCTTCCTTTTATAACTCAGGAAGTCCCCTCTAAAGAGAAGACAACAGGAGGTCCTGAGAATTACTAAAATAATTTTCAAATCCTTTTCAGTTTTAGATATCATATATGTGTTATATATAATATTTTTAAACGGTGTTTCAAAAATTTGGAGAGTATCTCTCTAAATTGCCTGAGGACACATCAGTTGAATTTACACACACACACACACACACACACACACACACACACACACACACTTGTTTTTCTTTCAGGTAGTGGAAAATAAACCCATGGGGGCTTGACCTGGACCTCTGAGCTAGATCCCCCAAAACTTTTACTTTATTTTAAGATAGGGTCTCACTGTTTGTAAACACTGATCTGACCTTGGGCTCCTCCTGCCTCAGCCTCCCTGAGGAACTGTTATTTGTTTGATGTTAGGTTAAAACTCCTCGCCTCACCCAATCTATGAAAGCACTCTGTCGCTGAAGCAAAGCTCAGTCCCAGATGTTTCCTCCTGTACCAGTTGCAAAGCAAATTCTTCCTACCTGGATTAGTTCCCATCACAACTGGGAAGCTCTTCTTGAAGAGGTCTGGGGCCAAGAATCTGTCACTCTAGCCAATTTAAGCCAGTGAATGGATAATTTTAGCTGTCAGTCATGATGCAGAGGTGGACCTGGAGGCCATCAATTAGGGATGCTGGGGTAAAACTGTCCAGTCAGTGCACAGATGGAAAGGAAGGGTGGACTTCCACAATCTCCTGGCCTTTTCCTGTTCACCAACTTGGCTCCTCCTTTTCTAGGCCCCAGGTTTTCTCCTTTAGGGACAAAGGTGTCGTTGCACAACCTGTGTCCTCTGGGAACTCTGGTGCCCAGAAGTTGCTCCAGAGAACGTCGGGTCACCAGGAAAGACAAAAATGGTGAGTTTGTAATCAGGGCTGAAGGTAGACAGTCAGCACCTGTATTGGGGCCCTGGCATGCAGAGGAGCAGTCGAGCACCGTGGAATCTTCTCTGGCCAGTGGCACTGAGCTTCTGTCTCCTATTTTCCCAAAGTTGGATGGGCAGCTCAGGTCCCTGATGACCCTATGCTTCCTACTCATTGCCCGCATCTAGTCTTTCACAGGTGTAAGAAGCAGAATAACAAATGCACTTTTCTGCTCCCAGTTGAGCTCCTCCAATGTCTGATGTAGTCCTTATAATTGTAGTTGCCTTCTGCATTCTAAAATGCCACCTTCCTCTCCACTTCACAGCATAATCAAATATTCATGCTTCCTATTATGTTTCAAATGTCCACAGTCTATTTATTATTATTTTCATCTAGTGAAATATTGGAAAAACATTTTTATTTGTATTGGATCAAAACTAGGGGATCTCTTTCTGTGACATGCCCACCTCACCCTCTTCTATTAAATTTTGAGATCTGGACCCACATGTTTTGGAAGCTGGCTTCCAATATGTGATCCTCCTGCTGCAAGTCCCTGGTATTACATGCTTGTGCCACTATCTCTGGCAAGAATAACACTTCTGAAAGCATTTGTTTTCTACCTGTGAATATTATACTTGAGGGAAAAAAGAATAATCACTTAACACTTCCCTGTTTTTGGTCAAAATTACTGCTTCAAAGGGAATAAGACAGTTGTTTATAGATTCTAGGGTTATGGAATTTTGAGCTACATACCCAGCACCCACCTTATAAAATATTTATTTATTTATTTAAATTAGTTTTTATTAGTTATACATGACAGTAGAATGCACTTGGACATTGAAAGTAAAGCTAGCAACCTGGAGAAGGGCAAGTGAGAAATGAGAGGTGGAGACCAGGCAGAGATAAACACTAGAGTTAATTTGTCAGAGCTCCCCATAAAGGCACATCACTCCATAGATGGGAGAAGGCAATATGGGGTTTGGTGTTCCAGATTGTTATGGGGGAGGTTCAGGGCTTAGAGCCGGAAGGGTCCTAATGTGGATGATTATGTGTTGGTTTGGTAGGACCTTGGGAGGTGAAGAATGTAGACAGTTAGTGGTGGGGCTGGTATGAGGAACTGGTGAACCTTTCTCAGAAAGGCCCTTGGCACCAGTTGGATATATAGAACAATGGTACAGAATAGAAGACACAGAGATAAATCCATAATATGGTTATATCATATTAGACAAGGGTGTCAACAACATTTACTGGAGAAAATATAGCCTATTAAACAAATAGTGCTGAAAAAACTGGAAATCTGTATGTAGCACAATAAAATTAAACCTCTATCTCTCACCCTACTCAAAAATGAACTCAAAGAGGATCAAAGACTTAGGCACTAGAACAGAGACACTGCATCTAATAGAAGGAAAAACAGGCCTGTAAGAGCCCTAATAAGGAGATAGCTAAGATGGCGGCTAGCTGACAGCCATAAGAGGTGTTTCAGTATTTTCACCTGATATTTATGCATTTATCTAAGAATCTTTCTATGCCCATGAACACTATGTGACGCACCTGAAAGTTTGAGCTGTTGACACATGTATACTTGTTAAGGCAAAAAGTATTTAACCGGGTGAGGTTGGCTAGAGGGGGTGGTTGGAGTTGGAGAGGTTGTCAGAGCCAGAAAGAGAAGTTAGAAGAAGCAAGAATAAAGAGCCTATTCATTTTCCAGTCTGCTTCCGAATTCTTTCCCACGGTATTGTTGCTGCAAGCAGTAATAGCTGCAGACGGCTACAAGTGGTGGCCCGTATGGGGCATTCTGAATCGGCAGGTAAGAACTGAGAAGTCTCTAAAGATGGGTGTGAAAATAGCTAAAACCAGAGTGATAGAAGCTATGGAAGAGTTTTTTGATACAGCTGACTCAGTTGATAGTGAGGAGGAAAGTGATCAAGAAAGCATAGCCTCTGCTGAGTCAGTTGGGATCGGTAAGGATAGTATTGGTGTGGACTCAAAAATGACGAAGATCTGAGCTGCTAAAGCTATCTGAGATTTATTAAAGATAGCTGAAGAATACATGTTCTCAATTGAACCTGGGACTCAGGATGTTACTACCAGTGAAAGTGATAGTAGTGAGGAGGAGTCAAATAACCATGAAAGCACAGGCTCCTCCGCTGAGTCAGTTAAGATCAGAAAGGACCATCAAGTAGAGGAACCACTTGTGCCCTCTGTTCCCTCATGGATTGATTGCATCACAGAAACCATGAGGGGTATTTCTGAGCATTTGCATGCCCTTGAGGCGGAGATTAATGGCCTTTCTGAGCGCTTACATGCCCTCAAACGTCAAAACCCGCAGGGACATTGGGATCTGCCAGTATTTGAAAATGAAAATGAACAGAGGTACCACCAATCCCTAGACTTCAAAACAATAAAAAATTTCAAAGAAGCAATAATGACATATGGGCCCCAAGCTCATTTCACGTTGAGCATGTTGTAGTCCCTTAACACTTTAACTTTAACCCCCTCAGACTGGAAAGGCTTATGTAAGGCAGTATCAAGTGGAGGACAATACTTGATTTGGAGGTCACAGTTCCAGGAGTTTTGTGTGGAAACAGCTAGAAGAAATGCAACTGCAAGATTTCCAGACTGTAACATATAGACATGTTAACTGGAGAAGGGCAGTTTGCTGACTTACAGGTTCAACTTCAGTATGATCCTGAAGTATACGCAAAAAATATATGCTGCAGCTGTTAAGGCATGAAAAACTTTACAAGGAACTGGTGACTTACAGGGTAGCTTGTCTAAAGTAATTCAGGGACCTAATGAGCCATATGCTGACTTTGCTGATAGGCTTTTGCGAACTGCAGGCAGAGTGTTTGGAGATGTTGAACAAGCTATGCCATTAGTCATCCAGTTGACATATGAAAATGCCAACAAATATTGTCAAGATGCTATCAGACCTTGGAAATCTAAAAATGACCTTTCAGTATACATAAGATTATGCAAAGATATAAATGACGCCTTTGTCACAGGAAATGTGATTGAAGAAGCAATGAGAGGTGCTTCCCCTCAAAATTTCACAAAAAGGGCTCAACCTAAAAATTATTATAGTCAATCAGGTTATTCTAGACAATATCCACAAAGAGAAATAAGACCAAGCTCATACCGTGCCCCAGGCGCCTGGCCCAGTGTAAAAAAGAAAACCATTGGGGTAATAAGTGCAGATCTAAATTTTATATGTATGGAAATGTTTTGTCTAGGAATTCAAAAAATGGGGCATGGGGCCCAATGCCCTGGGACCCACAAATGTATGAGGCTTTAGAGGAGGAATATCCTCAAACATCCATGCAGATGGTTCCTCAACACAACCCCTCTTACCCATTGACTCCCTTGTCAGAGAGACAAGAGGAAGTGCAGAACTAGACCTCTGTTCCACCGCCCGAATAGTGTTAACACCTAAAATGGGGGTTCAACTGATTCCCAAGGGAGTCAGGGGACCTCTTCCCTCAGGAACTGTAGGACTTATCCTCAAGTGAAGTTCTAAAAGCTTATCAGGTTTTCAAGTGAATCCTGGTGTAATAGACTCAGACTACCAAGGAGAAATTAAGATTATGCTTAGTTTACCTCGAGGCATTTAACCAAGGAGATAGAATTGCTCAGCTGCTTCTCCTTCCCAGTTTACAAAACTCATTTAAGTGTATGTCTCAGAATAGGAACAATAGAGGATTTGGTTCCACTGGCTCGGGACCTATGGCTTGCTGGGTTCAGGATTGTTCACAGAGGCCTATGTGCAAAATAAAAATTCAAAGTATAGAGATGGAGGGGCTGATTGATACTGGGGCTGACTCTTCCATCATCAGTCTACGACAATGGCCTAAGCACTGGCCTCTGCAGAAGGCTTCAACCAGTTTAAGAGGCCTGGGATATACTAACACCCCAGCACAAAGTGCTACAATTTTAAAATGGGAGGGTGATGAAGGGCATAAAGGAACATTTCAGCCTTATGTTTTGTCCAGCTTGCCAGTTACCTTAGGGAAAGAGATATTTTGCAACAATTGGGAGTACACCTTGTAATCAAGCCCACAGGTGTTAAAAATAAAAATCTACAGGGTAATCCTAATCATCACCAAAAAGGTAAAGGATTTTTTTTTTTTTTTTTTTTTTTAGGGACCACTGAGAAAACAATTTTGAAAATACCATGGCTTTCTGATAAGCCAGTGTGGGTCCCTCAGTGGCCCCTATCTAGAGAGAAATTACAGGCGGCCCACCGACTAATCCAAGAACAACTAGAAGCAGGACACATAGAACCTTCCACCTCTCCTTGGAATTCCCTTATATTTGTGATCAAGAAAAAAATCAGAAAAATGTTGATTGTTACATGATCTTAGAGAAATCAATAAAACCATGCAAATTATGGGCCCTACCCAACCTGGACTTCCTAATCCTGTAGCTATTTCTAAAAATTTCCATCTTATAACTCTTGATATAAAGGATTGTTTCTTTTCCATTCCTCTTTATCCTATGAATTCCTCCAGGTTTGCATTTTCAGTTCCTTCTATCAATAATAATGGCCCTGATCAAATATTTTAATGGAAAGTTTTACCCCAGGAAATGGCTAATAGCCCCACTATATGTCAAATCTATGTATGTAGATAAAGTTATTCAGCCTATCAAGAACAAATACCCAAAGATTATGTGCCTCCACTATATGGATGATGTTTTGCTTTCTCATCCTAATCAAGAAGTCTTATTCACCATATTTAGCGATATATCAGAAAACTTGAAAAGATATGGACTAAACATTTCTGAAGAAAAGGTTCAAACTAGATCTCCAATATTATACCAAGGATTCCAAATTATGAATACTTTTATTAGGCCTCAAAAATTTTAATAAATAAGGAACATTTGGCCACTCTAGACGATTACAAAAAACTGCTGGGAGAAATTAATTGGTTTCGCCCTACATTATGCCTCACCACTGGCCAATTAAAACCCTTATTTGATATCCTTCAAGGGAACCCTGATCCATCTTCACCGCAAACATTGATTCCTGATGCTAGGGAAGCTTTAAAGTTGGTAGAAAAGGCCATTGAAAGATCCCATTGTAATAGAATCGATTTTGCTCGACCGCTGATATTGATCATTATTTCTTCACAATATACACCCACAGGAGTATTTTGGCAACAGGGGCCTTTATTATGGATACATCTGCCCATCTCTCCTTAAAGTACAATTGAGTCTTATACCTCCATGGTGGCTAAACTTATTCTTCAAAAACTTAAGACTTCTACTAAAATATTTGGCATTCACCCTGCTACTAATATTACTCCCTATTCATCATCACAGTTTGAATATTTATGCTTCAATGATAATGATTGGGCTATAGCTAGATGCTCTACTTCTGAAAATTTTGAGAACTATCTTCCTAAGTCTCCTATACAATCTTTTTGTATCAATCATCCCATTATATTTCCACAGGTAATAAAAAACCAACCTATTTCTAAGGCATTAAATGTATTTACAGATGGGTCCTCTAATGGTACTTCTGCAGATGAGCTCAATTTGTTGAACTTGAAGCTATTATTATAGCTCTTGAAAGTTTTAAAGAACAGCCCATAAATATTTTTTCAGACAGCCACTATATTGTACATGCTGTCCCTAAATTGGAGCTAGCAGGTCCAATGGAACCTCATACTCCAGCCTTTAAATTGTTTTTTTTCAAATTCAAAACCTTCTATGGGAATGTAAAGAACCTTTGTTTATTGGACATATAAGGGCTCATGCTAATTTGCCTGGTCCTCTCCATGAAGGTAATCAAAAGGCCGATGCCTTCACTCAAACCATCTTTATATTTTCAGCAGTTTAACGAGCTACCTCGTTTCATTCTCAATTTCATGTTAATAGTGCTACTTTACAACAAACTTTCAAAATAACTTAAGATCAAGCTCAAACAATTGTGAAGGCTTGTCAATCTTGTGTGACACATTGGCCCAATCCACATTATGGGGTTAACCCAAGAGGATTAATGCCCAATCTTTTGTGGCAGATGAATATAACTCAAGAGCCAAGTTTTGAAAAATTGTGATTTATTCATGTGACCATAGATACATGTTCAGGCATGATTTTTGTTTCCTTACATGCTAGAGAAAAAGTTAAAGATGTTACATCTCATTGTCTACTAGCTTTTGCTGCATTGGGCATTCCAAAAATGCTTAAAACAGACAATGGCCCTGCATATACATCCTCATCTTTCAAACAGTTTTGCGCAAAATTCAGTATACTCCATAAGACAGGTATTCCATATAATCCTCAAGGCCAAGGTATAATTGAATGAGCTAATTGCACACTCAAAATTATGCTTTTGAAACAAAAAGAAGGAAATTGGACAAATCCTAGGGACAGATTGACCATTGTCCTTTATATTTTAAATTTTTTAACTTTGGATTCTAAAGGATATTCGGCTGGAGACAGACACTGGAATCCACACCAACAACATAAACCTTTGGTTTACTGGAAGGATGTTCTTTCAGGCACATGGAAGGGCCCAGATCCAGTAATAATTTGGGGGAGAGGATTTGTTTGTGTTTTTCCACAGCACAAATTCTCCCCAGTATGGATACCATCAAGATTAATAAAACAGGTACCAAATCAAAAGGACCAAGATGAAGTTTTTGCGGAATCAAGATTAATAAAACAAATACAAAATCAAAATGGCCAAGATGAAGTTGTTGTGGAATGATTCCCTTAAAAAAGTCCTTCAATAAATTCACAACTTAAGTCTCATTGCTACTGGCTGGGACGAGAAGATCTCTCTTTACTGTGCACACAATTGTATTCTTTCTTTTTTATATATGTCTTTATGTCTGTGTGCTTGTCTAGATTTCATGTAAAGGTGACGTCACAAATATATGTCTTTATGTTTGTGCATCTGTCCAATGTGACGTTACAAATAACAAAAACCAAGCGCTCATGAAAATTAATATTATATATATGCATATGCATATATATATATATATATATATATATATATGTCTAAATATCCAAATAACTTTAATTCATTTAAGTTTAGAGTATTCAAATTGGGTAAACAATTAAAAAATGAAGGTACCTTCAATTTTAATTTATAAGTGTCTCTAGGACTTCTCTTCTGCAAAGAATATGACTAATACTGTATAACCTGATATTTTGGTATTTGACATGGGATTGTTTATTTATAATTAACTTTATTCATTAAATAGCTGATTAATTTAAATTGTTTCAACAGGTATATTCATGGAAGGTTGCTGTGTATGCAGAGGCTCAAAAGTTCCAGCTAACAAATTATTTTTCTAAAATGTTCTTAATTTTTCATAATTTATCTTAAATATAATATTTTATCAGCTAAACACCCTCAGTCTTTCTTTACTCCGTTCTGAATGTGATATTTTGCCAGTTTATGTTCTTGGTAGCTCAAGCAGAAATGTGTGTGAGCAGAGATCAACTTCAACTACCTGATCTAATAATTCTATTTTTTTAGTTTGACAACTCGCTTCTTGACTCAGTGCTGGAATGGCACTGCCTTTCCTCTAATAATTGATGCTTGAGTTTCTAGGTAGCAGGCCTTGAAGATTTGCCAGTGGCATTGTCTAGACATAAAAAAGATGGCTGCTGCTACAGCTGCAGGGATTGCAATCGCTACAAGCATCCCTGCTGCTCAAGCATCAAACAACTTCACCAGCAGTGTGGCTTCTACTCTGCATGCACGAGACCTCTTAGATCTTAGATCTTAGATCTTATCAAATAAACATTTTGATAAATTTTTCTATGTTTGGGACATTGCACAGGACAATGCCTTGTGGGTATTTGTCTAGAGAACTCAGTGCATTATTTATTGAAACTTAGGGCAGTTGATTCATCTAAAGAACTACACTATTTAATGAAACTTGGCTTGTCACCGCAAAGCTTGCCACCTTAGAACCGAAGCATCTCCTCATGTTTGGTTGGCTCGATTGGACGGCTGGTAGTCAATGATGGGTAAGATCCTGGTAGTCAATGACGGGTAAGATCCCCAGATGGGGACAACCTACGACAGGCACAGTCGATCCGGATGTGGTGAGGGTCGTTACCCATCCACGGGAAAGTCTCATGTGGCCGACATATCAACCTAAGACAGGAGTCAAGGGCACAGCCTTGATTATCCGATGATGGGTAAGAATGTTGTTTGCACATGTAGATGCCCTAGAGCTATCCCTCTTTTAAAATAAAAGGGGGGAAATGTAAGAGCCCTAATAAGGAGATAGCTAAGATGGTGGCTAGCTGAGAGCCATAAGAGGTGTTTAAGTATTTCGCCAGATATTCATGCATTTATCTAAGAATCTTTCTATGCCCATGAACACTATGTGACACACCTGAAAGTTTGAGCTGTTGACACGTGTATACTTGTTAAGGCAAAAAGTATTTAACCGGGTGAGGTTGGCTAGAGGGGGTGGTTGGAGTTGGAGAGGTTGTCGGAGCCAGAGAGAGAAGTTAGAAGAAGCAAGAATAAAGAGCCTATTCATTTTCCAGTCTGATTCCGAATTCTTTCCCATGGTATTGTTGCTGTAGGCGGCAATAGCTGCAGGTGGATACACACGCCCAAATCTCAGCTTTAAAGAAGAGTGAAATTATGGCATTTTCCAGGAAATTGTTAGTGTTGTAGTAGAATATTATGCTAAGCAAAATAAGCCAATCCCACAAAACCAAATGCCAAAAGTTTTCTCTAATGTTCTGATGCTAATTCACAATAAGCAGAGATGTGGGTGAGTGATGGGGGTGATGTGTGCACTAGGAAAAAATAGCCTTACTTTATAGGAAAGTAATTGGAGATGAGGGAGGGCATGTTGGAATTAGAAAAATAGTAGAATGAAACAAATATTTTTACAGTGTGTATGTATGTGACTACATGACCAATAAGTTTCTACAACATGTACACTCAGAAAAATGAGAAATTATATTCCTTCCATGTATGATACATCAATGTCCATAAATGCATTCCACTCTCACATAACTAATTAAAACAAATAATTTTTCAAAGGGCCTTGTGTGGGAAAACCTTAAAATGTTGGTTATCACTAAAGATGGCCACTCAGATGCCAAGCTAAGACCTTACAGACACATCATATATAAATAGTGCATAACTGCTCCTTTTTCTGATTGTACATGAGGTAGATTCACACAAGTCATGTAGTCATATATGTATATAGGGTAATAACTTAGGGTAATAATTTCCAATTCATTCTACTGTCCTTCATCCTCAGCCCTTTTAAATATTATTTTCAGACAGTGTCTGGCTATGTCTGGCCTGAAAGTTGTGATTCTCCTACCTCAGCTTCTCAAGCTGGTTGGGATTAAAGTATTGACAACATTTCCTTTGGAAAGTAGTCCATTTTGATTCAAATATTAATGACCATAGTCAGGAATATAGATTCAACTTACCCTAAATGATGTATTGGTCTCACTCTGGAAGAAATGACAGGATTGGACCAAAAGAAACTTAAACACTGAGTCACATTCCCAGTTCTTTATATATTTTATTTTGAGACATGATATCACCAAGTTTCTTATGGCCTCATTAAGTTGCTGAGGGTGGCTTTAAATTTTGCAATCCTCCTGCATTAGTTTCTCAACCTGCTGAGATTACACTTGTGCACCACTGTGCCTGGCCTATAAAAAAGAAAGTTGTGTATTACTAGAAGAACTAATTGCATTGATAGGATAATCAGATTGGTGAGTTACAGCAATAAAAAATAAAAAAGAAATTATTTTTTTCTGTAGGTCTGTTGTTATTACATTTGTATATTGGGAAGGTGGTTTAGACTAGTCGACTGGTAAGGTTAGTGATATATTCTGAGAAATTTATTAGTTTAGGGTATTGTGGTCTGATACAGATATTAAGATAGTTGACTATTAAAGGTCTCAAAAAGCCCAAGATAACTTTTTTTGCTCTCCATACAGAACCCTGAATTTCCAGCTTCATGGTGGTCTAGTTAGCCAATGTCAACTGGTTTAAAGATTCTTTGATGTAGAACAACTTTATAGAAAACTTCAGTTCACACCTGTAAAAATCCTGTGTTTCTTCTTTTATCTCTCTTAGGTATAGACATCATATCAGATTTTCTTTTTCCCTATAGACATTGCACAGGGTTCCATGTACTCATCCACTATCTTTTCAGGGGGCTGCCACAAGATGCACACTGCTGTCCTGTGCACAGCAGGGTGCAAGGAATTGTAGGCCCTGGATCAGCTCCTCTGAGAGCACAGCCTAAGGTGTGGAGTACAGCCTCTCAGGGGAGCAGCTGGAGACCTTGGGGCTATAGAATGTCCTGGAATTTACCTCATTTAGACAGCTGACTTCTTGGGGCATTGTTTTCCCAAAGTTCTGTTCACATTTTTTGGAGTCAGGTGAACAGTCAGTTTGAGGAAAGTTATGCTGAGGGTCCTTGTCAGAAGTGATTTCTGACCTTTGCATTCTCTCAAGTTTCTAACAGAACAAAAACTCTCCCAGAGTATAAGAACCATCCACCCCAATGCAGTAATATGCAAACCTGAAAAATCTCACACACTGTACTCATGGTCCTGGTCTCCTAAGTGCGTGATCCTGGAGTATTTCAGTGGGCCCAACCAGGTGGGGGATGTCCCAGCTAGCAGGGACATTACCTGCCCCTTGAGACTGACAGGTTTCCTCACTCAGCACCTGCCATTTCTGTTTTTATCACTGTGAAATGATCTGCTCACTTATTTCAGGGCCAACTTTATTTATTCAGGACCAAATGTGATGAAATATTATAAAAGAGGGAAGAAAGAAGAAGATTAAAAAGCTCTACTTAAATTTCCATTTGTAAATATCCTAATTTACAGCAAGTGCAGTGGTGCACACATGTAATCCTTGCTGCTTCTGAGGCTGAGGCAGGAGAATTTCAAGTTTGAAGAGAGTTTTACATACTTAGTGAGACCTCATAAAACTTGGTGAGACTCTGTCTTAAAATATAGCATAAAAGACTTGGGATGTGGCTTAGTGGTAAAGTGCCAGTGGTATAATCCCAGGTATCAAAAAAAAAAAAAAGTGCCTTGTCCTTGGGCCACCACTTTGGGAGCTGGATTGCTAGCTTCTGAAATTTGGGAGTTACATAAATACTCTTTGTATACTCACCGTGATCTTTACAACATTTTGGCTGCTCTTCAAATATGGTCTACTATTTCCATTTTTAGAAGTAGTAATTTTTCTTTTTTATTCAAATTTATTTTTTATTCTAAGTTTATAGAAATGACAGCAGAATGTATTTTATATATATATATATATATATATGTATGTATGTATATATATATATATATATATATTTTTTTTTTTTTTTTTGGTACCGGGGATTGAACTCAGGGGCACTCGACCACTGAGTCACATCCCCAGCCCTTTTTTGTATTTTATTAGAGACAGGGTCTCACTGAGTTGCTAAGTGCCTCGCCATTGCTGAGGGTGGCTTTGAACTTGTGATCCTCCTGCCTCAGCTTCCCAAGTGCTGGGTTTACAGGCGTGCGTCACCGTGCCCGGCTAGAATGTATTATATTTTATATTATGCTTATAGAGTATATTTTTACATATCTCTGGTTGTATACAAAGTATTTTGACACCATTTGTGACTTCATACATGCATTTAGGGTAATGATATCCATCTCATTCTACCATTCGCCATTCTAGTGTTCCTCTAATTCTCCTATGCTCCCCATCTCAACCCCACTGTAAAATGGCCTTTTTATTTTATTTTTTTAAATATTTATTTATTTACTTTAGTTATACACGATGCAATGCATTTATGTTTACATGGTGCTGAGGATCGAACCCGGGCTGCGCACGTGTGAGGTGAGTGCTCTGCAGCTGAGCCACAACCTCAGCCCCTGAATTGGCCTTTTTATATCAGAGAAAACATTCAGAATTTGGCTTTTTGGGATTGGATAACTTCACTTAGCATTATATTCTCCAGTTTCATCCATTTACCTGCAAATGCCATGATTTTATTCTCTCTTATTGATGAGTAATAATCCATTGTGAATATATACCACATTTTCTTTATCCATTCATCTACTGAAGGGCATCTAGGTTGGTTCTACAGTTTAGCTATTGTGAATTGTGCTGCTATAAACCTTGATGTGACTGTGTCCCTGTAGTATGCTGTTTTTATGTTCTTTGTGTATAGACTAAGAAGTGGGATGGCTGAGTCATAATTGGTTCTATTCCAAGTTTTCCAAGGAATCTCCATACTGCTTTCCATATTGGCTGCACCATTTTGCAGTCCCACTAATAATGTATGAGCATGCCTTTTTCTCCACATCCTCGCCAACATTTATTGTTGTTTGTGTTCTTAATAGCTGCCATTCTGACTGGTGTAAGAAGAAATCTTAGAGTGGATTTGATTTGCATTTCTCTAATTGCCAGAAACGTTGAACATTTTTTCAAGTATTTGTTGATTGATTGCATATCTTCTGAGAAGTGTTTGTTCAGTTCTTTGGCCCATTTATTGATTGGGTTTTTTTTCTTTTTTTGTTAAGATATTTGAGTTCTTTCTATATTCTAGAGATTAGTACTCTATCTGAAGAGGTGTGGTAAAAATTTGTTCCTAATTAGTAGGCTCTCTGTTTACCTCACTGATTGTTTCTTTTACTGAGAAGAAGCGTTTTAATTTGCATTTATTCCATTTATTGGTTCTTGATATTAATTTTTGTGCTACAGAAGTCTTATTAAGAAACTTGGGGCCTAATCCAACATGTTGGAGATTAGAGTTTACTTTTTTTTTTTTTTTTTCTAATTAGTTGTAGTGTCTCTAGTGTAATTACTAGATCCTTGATCCACTTTGAGTGGAATTTTGTGCATGGTGAGAAATAGAGGTTTGATTTCATTTTGTTGCCTATGGATTTCCGGTTTTCCCATCACCATTTGTTGAAGGGGCTATCTTTTCTCCAATGTAAGTTTTTGGCACCTTTGTCTAATATAAGATAACTGAAACTAAATGCATTAGTCTCTGTGTTCTCTATTCTATACCATTGGTTTACCAGCCTATTTTTTTTTTGCCAATATCATGCTGTTTTTGTTACTATTGCTCTGTAGTATAATTTAAGGTCTGGTATAGTGGTGCCACCTGCTTCACTCCTCTTGCTAAAAATTGCTTTAGCTATTCTGAGTATCTTATTTCTCCAGATAAATTTCATGACTGCTTTTTCTATTTCTATGAGGAATGTCATTGGGATTTTTATTGGCATTGCATTAAATCTGTATAGCGCTTTTGGTAGTATGGTCATTTTGTCTATCAAAGAACAGGATAGATCTTTCCATCTTCTAAGGTCTTCCTTAATTTCTTTGTTCAGTGTTATGTAGTTTTCATTATAAAGGTCTTTCAAGTGTTTGGTTAAGTTAATTACCATTTTTTTTATGCTATTGTAAACGGAGTAGTTTTTTCTCATTTCCCTTTCAGAGGATTTGTCACTGATATATAGAAATGCCTTAGATTTATGGGTGTTGATTTTGTATCCTTCTACTTTGCTGAATTCATTTATAAGTTCAAGCAGTTTTCTGGTGGAATTTTTTGGGTCTTTTAGGTATAAAATTATATCATCAGCAAATAATGATAATTTGAGTTCTACTTTACCTACCTGTATCCCTTAAATTTCTTTTATCTGTCTTATTGCTGTGGCCAGCATTTCAATTAGTATGTTAAATAGAAGTGGTGAAAGAGGGCATCCCTGTCTTGTTCCAGTTTTTAGAAAACTTCAGACCAATATCTTTAATGAAGCTTTCATCCGCTCTGCCTACGTTCTGGCCGCTCTGATTTTTTCTCCATTTTGTAAAATATTGGCCTGGGGATTAGCATATATAGCAATTTTTTTTATGATGTTGAGATATGTTCTTGTTATCCCTAGTTTTTCTATTGTTTTGTACATGAAGAAGTGCTGTGTTTTGTCAAATGCTTTTTCTGCATCAATTGAGAAAATCATATGGTTCTTATATTTAAGTCTATTGATGTCATGGATTACAGTTATTTATTTCCATGTGTTAAGCCATCCTTGCATCCCTGGAATGAACCCCACTTGACCGTGGTGTATTATAATTTTGATATGTTTTTCTATCCATTTTGCCAGATTTTATTGAGAATGTTTGCATCTATGTTCATTAAAGATATGGGTCTGAAGTTTTATTTATTTATTTATTTATTTTGTTTTGTCTTTTTCTTTGGAGGGGGGGACCAGGGTGATATTAGTCTCATAGGATGAGTTGTGAAGTGCTCCTTCTTTTTCTATTTCTTGAAATAAATTGAAGAGTATTAGTATCAGTTCTTCTTTAAAGATCTTTTAGAAATCAGCTGTGTATCCATCTGGTCCTGGGCTTTTCTTGGTTGGTAGGCTTCTGATAGCATCTTCTAATTTATTGTTTGAAATTGTTGTGTTCAAATTATGTATATCCTCCTGCTTTAGTTTGGGCAGAAATACAACTCTAGAAATTTGTCAATGCCTTCGGTGTTTTGTATTTTGTAGGAGTCCAAGTTTTTAAAATAATTTAAAATTAATTTCCTGTATTTCCGTAGTGTTTGTTGTGACATTACCTTTTTCATCACACATGTTAATAATCTGAATTTTCTCTCTCCTTCACTTTGTTAGCCTGGCTAAGGGTCTGTCAATTTTATTTATTTTTTCAAAGAACACACACTTTTTGTTTTGTCAATTTTTAAAATTGTTTCTTTTGTTTCAATTTTATTGATTCCAGCTCTGATTTTAATTATTCACTCTCTTCTACCACTTTTGGTGTTGGATTGTTCTTCCATTTCCAGAGATTTGAGATATAATTTTAAATCAATTATTTGTTGACTTTTTTTTTTTTTTTTTTTTTTTTTTTTTTTTTTTGAGGAATGAACTCAATGCAATGAACTTTCCTCTTAGAACAGCTTTCATAATGTCCCAGAGATTTTGATATGGTGTGTCTGTGTTCTATTTTACCTCTGAGAATTTTTTAATTTGCTTGTTGATGTCATCTGCAACCCATTGTTCATTTAGTAGCTTATTATTTAGTCTCTGGTGTTGGAGTAGCTTTTATTTTTTATTTTGTCATTGATTTGTAATTGCATTCCATTATGGTCTGATAGAATGCAGGTTAATATTCCTATTTTTTTTTTTTTTTTGTATTTTCTAAGTGTTGTTTTGTGGCATAGTATGTGGTCTATTTTAGAGAAAGATCCATGTGCTGCTGAGAACAAAGTGTATTCGCTTGCTGAAGGATAAAATATTCTATATAAGTCAGTTAAGTCGAAGTTGCTTATTGTATTTTTGAGCTCTATGTTTTTTTTGTTCAGATTTTGTTTGGAAGATCTATCCAATGGTGAAAGAGGTGTGTTAAAGTCACCCAGAGTTATTGTATTGTGGTCAATTTGACTTTTAAACTTGAGGAGAGTTTGTTTGATGAACATGCATGCTCCATTGTTTTGAGTATATGTATTTATAATTGTTAAGTTTTGGTGTATGTTTCCCTTGATCAGTATATCATGTCCTTCTTTATTCCTTTGGTTGACTTTAGCTTGAAGTCTACTTTATTTGATATGAGGATGGAAACCTCGGCTTGTTTTTTTCAGTTTATGTGAGTGGTAGGATTTATCCCAGCCTTTCATTCTCAGACTGTTGATGTCTTTTCCTATGTGATGAGTCTCTTGGAGGCAGCATATTGTTGGGGCTGTTTTTTTTTTTTTTTTTTTTTTTGTTGTTGTTGTTGTTGTTTTTTTAATCCAATCTGCTAGTCTATGTCTTTGGATTGGTGAGTTTAGGCCATTGACATTCAGAGATATTATTGAGATGTGTTTTGTATTTCTAGCCATTTTTGTTTATTTTTGATATTTAACTTGACATGGTTTCTCCCCTGATTGTCTACCTTAAGTGTAATACCTCCCTGTGTTGATTTTCATCATTGTTTTTCTTTTCCTCTTTATGGAATATTTTGCCGAGGATGTTCTGTAGTGCTGCCTTTCTACTTGTAAATTATTTTTGCTTTTGTTTACCATTCAACATTTTTATTTTATCCTCAAATATAAAGCTTAATTTTGCTGGGTATAAGATTCTTGGTTGGCATTCCTTTTCTTTCAGAGCTTGGAATATGTTGTTCCATGATCTCCTCGCTTTGAGTGTCTAAGTTGAAAAATCTGCTGTAATACGAATTTGACTCCCCCTATATGTGATCTGATTCCTCTATTTTGTGGCCTTTAAAATTCTATCCTTGTTCTGTATGCTAGGCATATTCATTATAATGTGTCTTGGTGTAGATCTGTTGTAATTTTGTACATTTGGTGTCCTATAAGCCTCTTGTATTTGGTTTTCCAATTCACTTTTCATGCTTGGGATATTTTCTGATAATATCTCATTGAAGAGATTGTGCATTCCTTTGGTTTGAAACTCTGTGCCTTCCTCTATCTCAATTACTCTTAGATTTGGTCTTTTGATGCTGTCTTATACTTCTTATATGTTCTGTTCATGTTTTCTTACTATCTTCATTGTGTGGTCAACTTTATTTTCAAGATTATATACTTTGTCTTCATTGTCTGAAGTTCTTTCTTCCAGTTGATCTAGTCTGTTGGTGATACCTTCAATTGTGTTTTTTATTTGGCTAATTATTCCTGTCATTTCAAGAATTTCTGACTTTTTTTTTTTCTTCCAGATTTTCTTTCTACCTCTTTTCTAAAATAATCTTTTTCTGCCTGTATTTGCTTTCTTATACCTTTCTTGTTTTGGTCATTTTTTGCCTGTATTTGCTCATTTAGGTCTTTCTTTGATTCACAGATCACTTTAATTATAAACCTCTGAACTCCTTCTCTGACATTTCATCAACTTTGCTGAGCATGGGTTCTGTTATTGTAGAATCCTGGTTTTTTTGGGGGTACTTTCCTCACTTGTTTTTTCATGTTGTCTATTTGCCTTATTTTCTTGCAGTGTAGATCTGAGATATTACAGTTTCTTTCCTATATTCTTATAATACCTTGCAGATTGTCTGTGCCTCCCCTTAATGTTGAGCTATCAGAACCTGATGATGTTCCTTAAAGTATGCTTTGAGGACCTGAGGTGTGGGTTGAACTGGTTGAGTCTGAGCTCCTGCGGTGGTCTGCTGGTTGGAAGAGGCAGTTCTCTGAGCGAAGTTCAGTGACGCTGTCTTAGACTCGCCTGAACTGTGCGGGTTTGGGCGGGGCTGACCTGGGCCTGCCTGTGCTTGTGCACAGGTTGGCGGAACATCCCTAAGCCTGGCTACACTCAAGGGGATACCAGCAGGACTGACCTGGGACTGGCCACAATGGGGCAAAGGTCAGCGGGACAGACCTAGGCCTGATGGCACTCCAATTTTGGTCCCCAGGACTGTCCTCGGCCCCCGCTAACTCAAGTAGAGACGGGGAGTCTGTCCTTGCTGTCTCTTGCTCTTGGGCAGAGGTCGGTGAGAGTGGCTGGAGCCTGGTTTACACACCAGGAAAGGTCAGTGGGACTGACCTGAGACTGGCCACTTTTTCTCACAACATTGTTGCCCACTATTTCTTCTCAAAAATTAGTTGTTACTTTATAACTTACTATTTTCTTTCTTTCTAAAGTTATATTACACATTGTATATGTTAGTTTTGGTCTCTCCACTCCAGCCTTATATACAGATTGGTAAAATATCTACTCCTTCATCCTTTGCACCCTTTCTTCTTTCATGTTTCATCGAGGAATGCTGCACAACTTAGCTTCTCCATAGCCCTTTTAATCTTTATTTTTTGAAATGGGGTGAGACTGGCTTCAAACTTGTGGTCACCTTGCCACAGCCTCCTGGAAGCTAGGACCGTAAGCATGTTTCCTAGTGTACCCTGCTGCTGTCTCTTCCTTTTCCTTGATGTCAAAAAAAAAAAAAAAAAAAAAAAAAAAAAAAAAACTTATTTTTTGGTTGGAGTTGGACATGACATTTTTATTCCATTCATTCACTCATTTTTATGTGTTGCTGAGGATGGAACCCAGGGCCCCGCATGTGCGATGCAAGCACTTTATCACTGAGCCACAACCCCAGCCCCATCCTTGATGTCTTATTTGTCTGTTCGTGACTCTGGGACCACCACTGTGTCACTAGTGCTTGTTCTAAGTCTCATTTGTTAGGTAGTAGGCAAGCACATTAAAGAGAATTATAAAATATTGTCATTTCTATGTATTGTTTGGATAGGCATATTCTCAAAATATATATTGCCATATAATAAATGGGCTTTTTTTTGTCTTTTTCTGGTGCTGGGGGCCTATTCCTGCCTTGTGCGTTCTAGGCAAGCACTCTAGCACTAGGTCAAGTCATGAGTGTGTTGCTGCTGTGTCTGTGGACCCCACTGAAAACCACATAAGTAGATGTAGCTCTGCATGTGTTTCCTGCTAATTTGATGCTTGTCCCTTTCTTTTAAAAAGATTTTTATACCAGTGAATTTTAAAAACTGATATCCAACTTAGCTATTCTCCCCACAATTAATACTGAGGTGGAATAAGCCAGAAAACCCAGGCTTGATTTCTCTGTGTTTAGGGTACCTCACCAGCTCTGGGAAAATCATGTGATGATTTTCTCCATATATGATGTGTGACCTAAGGCCAGGTAAGAAGGGTCCAAGTCTGATGTTCTCATGTAGTCATGTACCTTTCGCCACCTAAGAATCTTTTTTTTTTTTTAAATTTTTTTATTATTTATTTACTTATTCATCATGCACAAGTATAGTATCTTTTTACATACAACTGCTTGTATTCAAAGTATATAAGTACCATTCAGATCTTCAATCATGCATTTAGGATAATGATATCCATCTCATTCAATCACCAATTTTTTTTCCAACCCCCCCCCCCTTACTCCCTCCCTCCCCTCCCTTTCCGTTGACCATTCTAGTGTTCCTCTGATCCTATGTATCCCCTTCCAACAACTCTGTGAACCAGCCTCCTTATATCAGAGAAAACATTCGGTACTTGGATTTTTGAGATTGACTAATTTCACTTAGCATTATATTCTCCAACTTCATCCATTTACCTGCAAATGCCATTATTTTATTCTCTCTTATTGCTGAGTAAAATTCCATTTTGTATATATACCATATTTTCTTTATCCACTCATCTACTGAGGGGCATCTAGGTTGGTTCCATAACCTAGCTATTGTGAATTGTGCTGCTATAAACATTGAAGTGGCTGTGTCACTGTAATATGCTGTTTTTAAGTCTTTTGGGAATAGACCCAGGAGTGGGATGGCTGGGTCATAGGGTGGTTCCATTCCCATTTCCCAAGAAATCTCCATACTGCTTTCCATAGCGGTTGCACCATTTTGCAGTCCCACCAGCAATGTATGAGTGTGCCTTTTTCCCCACATCCTCTCCAACATTTATTGTTGTTTGTGTTCTTGATAGCTGCCATTCTGACTGGAGTGAAATGAAATCTTAGAGTAGTTTTGATTTGCATTTCTCTAATTGCCAGTGATGTTGAGCATTTTTTCATGTATTTGTTGATTAATCGTGTATCTTCTTCTGAGAAGTGTCTTTTCAATTCCTTAGCCCATTTATTGATTGGGTTATTTGCTTTTTTGGTGTTAAGTTTTTTTAGTTCTATATACATTCTAGAAATTAGTGCTCTATCTGATGTGCATGTATTAAATATTTGTTCCCAATTAGTTGGCTCTCTATTCACCTCACTGATTGTTTCTTTTGCTGAGAAGAAGCTTTTCAGTTTAAATCTATCCCATTCATTAATTCTTGGTAATAGTTCTTGTGCTACAGGATTCTTATTAAGGAACTTGGGGCCTAATCCGACATGTTGGAAATTGGAGCTTACTTTTTCTTCTATTAGGTGTATTGTCTCTGGTCTAATTCCTAGGTCCTTGATCCACTTTGAATTGAATTTTGTGCATGGTGAGAGACAAGGGTTTAATTTCATTTTGTTGCATATGGATTTCCAGTTTTCCCAGCACCATTTATTGAAGAGGCTATCCTTTCTCCACTGTACATTTTTGGCACCTTTGTCTAATATAAGATAGCTGAAATTATATGTATTAGTCTCTGTGTCCTCAATTCTGTACCATTGGTCCACCAGTCTGTTTTGGTGCCAATACCATGCTGTTTTTGTTACTATTGCTCTATAGTATAATTTAAAGTCCGGTATGAACAGATCAACACCAAGAGCAGCAGAAGACAGGAAATAATTAAAATCAGAGCAGAAATTAATGAAATTGAGACTAAGGAAACAATTCAAAGAATTGACAAAACTAAAAGTTGGTTCTTTGAAAAAATAAACAAAATTGACAGACCCTTAGCAATGCTAACGAAAAGAAGAGAAAAAACTCAAATCACTAATATTTGTGATGAAAAAGGGAATATCACAACAAACACCTCAGATATACAGAAAAATAATTAGAAATTACTTTGAAAACTTGTACTCTAATAAAACAGAAAATGCTGAATGCATTGACAGATTTCTAGAGTCATATGATTTGCCTAAACTGGATCTGGAGGCAATACACAATTTAAACAGATCGATTACAAGCAAAGAAATAGAAGATGTCATCAAAAAGCTACCAACAAGGAAAAGTCCAGGACCTGATGGGTTTACAGCAGAGTTCTACAAGACTTTCAAAGAAGAACTAATACCAATGCTCTTCAAACTATTTCAAGAAATAGAAAAAGAGGGAGCTCTTCCAGACTCTTTCTATGAGGCCAATATTACATTAATTCCAAAGCCAGGCAAAGACACATCCAAAAAAGAAAACTTTAGGCCAATATCTTTAATGAACATAGATGCAAAAATCCTCAACAAAATTCTGGCAAATCGGATACAAAAACATATCAAAAAGATAGTGCACCACGATCAAGTGGGGTTTATTCCAGGGATGCAAGGCTGGTTCAACATTCGGAAATCAATAAACATAATACATCACATCAATAGACTTAAAGATAAAAATCATATGATTATCTCAATAGATGCAGAAAAAGCATTTGACAAAATACAGCACCCCTTTATGTTCAAAACACTGGAAAAACTAGGAATATCAGGGACATATCTCAACATTATAAAAGCTATTTATGCAAGGCCCAGAGCTAACATTATCTTAAATGGAGAAAAATTGAAAGCATTCCCTCTAAAAACTGGAACAAGACAGGGATGCCCCCTCTCACCACTGCTATTTAACATAGTACTGGAAACTCTGGCAAGAGCAATTAGACAGACGAAAGAAATTAAAGGGATCAAGATAGGAAAAGAAGAGCTCAAATTAGCACTATTTGCTGATGACATGATAATTTACCTAGAAGACCCAAAAAACTCTACCAGAAAACTTTTACAACTAGTAAATGAATTTGGCAAAGTAGCAGGATACAAAATCAATACCCATAAGTCAAAGGCATTTTTGTACATCAGTGACAAAGCCTCTGAAAGGGAAATGATGAAAACTACCCCATTTACAATAGCATCAAAAAAAATAAAATACCTGGGAATCAACTTAACGAAAGAGGTGAAAGAGCTCTATAAGGAAAATTATAGAACACTAAAGAAAGAAATCATAGAAGAACTCAGAAGATGGAAAGACCTACCTTGCTCTTGGATAGGTAGAATCAATATTGTCAAAATGTCCATACTACCAAAAACATTATACAGATTTAATGCAATTCCAATCAAAATCCCAATGTCATTCTTCACCTAAGAATCTTAAGTTTCTCCAGAGACCCTCTCCATTATTTTCTTCATACAGAATATCTGGAAATGTTTTTGCAAAGAACTCAATGTGGGTTAGAATACAGACTTGATGATGTTACTTCTGCTTTTGTAGTAAACCTTGGAAGACCTCTGAATTAAAGTACAAAATTCACCAAAGCAATTTCTGTAACAAAAAAACAAATCAAAAACAAAAACATTTTTAAGTACACTCCTACATAAAGTGTAAACCTCCACCCCCCTCCACTGTGTGTAAATATCAACAAAATTATTAACACCTTTCTGATGATTTTTAGGTGATACCTTTCTGAACACTGCAGCCAATAAATCTGCCTCTGAACATACTTTGGGTGTGGAGACTCATTTTCCCTACATCACTAATGGAGCCTCCACTGACAAAAGATCTTAGATGCTGGCCAGAAATCCTTTATACATATATATATATATATATATATATATATATATATATATATATAGTATATATATACATATGTGTGTGTGTGTGTGTGTGTGTATTATATATATATATATATATATATATATATATATATATATATATATATATTTTTATAATTTAATTTAATTTTTTTTTTTTGGTCCCAGGAATTGTACTCAGGAGCACTCGACCACTGGGCCACATCCCCAGCCCTTATTTGTATTTTATTAGAGACAGGGTCTCACTGAATTGCTAAGTGCCTCACCATTGCTGAAGCTGGCTTTGAACTCTTGATCCTCCTGCCTCAGCCTCCCAAGTGCTGGGATTACAGGCATGCACCACTGCACCCGGCAGATTTCTCATTAAAATGATTAAATGTTAAAACATTATATAAAAGTGTCCCTGATGGAAATTCAGGAGCACTGGATTCAGTGTTTCCATATGCATGAGACCTGCAACCTTCTTACCCAGCAGTCGTTTTCCACGTGTATACCACAGTAGGTGCAGCACCTTGGAGGTGGTTAGCCCTCAAGAAGGCAATACCCCTCTCAAAGCTTCAGTGAATAGATTTCCAGGAGTCCCACTTTCCAGTTCTTGCCCTGTGTTTCAGGGTGGTCCTGCATGTTGCTGTAAAATTCTGGGGATCTCGCTACGCTCTACTAGGGTCATTTTGCCCAGGATTCTTGGATTCCACTGGTCCTGTGGTCTTTTAATGACTGAAGATCAAGAGCGACTTGCACTGATGCACATTACTTCCAAGACTGATTTACTTCCTGTGCCACCACCACCAGTAGTGCCTGGATTTATCTGCTCTTCACTGTTACCTTCTTTTCTGTGTAATGTAGATAAAAATTTCCCCTCTTTCCCCATGACTTAGCTGGAAGTGTATTCATCAATGTATAGTAACTGAAAATATTATGTAAAAATATATTTTTGTACCAAGAGTGTAGAGTATAAAAGCTATCTAAAATATAAATAAAATGCTCAGGTCTGTACAAAATTGTCTTATAAATATGTGTAATTTGAAAGACTTTAATTATATGTTGTCCACTAAATATGAATGTGTTTATTTTTTGCTAATTCACTGACATTGCGGAGATTTTATTTCTTGGTCTTAATGAAAAAAAATGGAAATTCTATAACTGGATTGGCATTCAGCTAACAATTTTTATTATATTCAACTTATCTTTCAATAGTTTTCTTCCTTTCTTTTTCTATTTATTTTCTTGATTTTTTTTTCTTTCTTTCTTTCTTTCTTTTTTTTTTTTTTTTTTTTTTTTTTCTTTTTTCTTTTTTTTTTTTTTTGGCTTTTTATTTTTTTGGTACTGGGAATTTAACTCTGGGTCTCTTGACCACTGAGCCACATCAACAGTTCTATTTTGTATTTTATTAGAGACAGGGTCTCACTGAGTTTCTAAGTGCCTCACCATGGCTGAGGCTGGATTTGAAATCACAATCCTCCTGCCTCTGCCTCCCAAGTGCTGGGATTATAGGTGTGTGCCACTGCACCCAGCTCAAAGATGATTGAAATAATATTTAATTTTGAAAAGAAAATTTTACCTTCTTTTAGTAAGGTTTTTCCAGAAAATTTTTAACTGGAAAAAATTTGGTAAAAATTTCTGAAGAATCACTCCAAAAATTTTTTTTATTATGCAAAATTTACATTTTTTCAAGAAGTTATTTATGTTCTAATAAGATGTAGCTTTTCCCAGAAATAAAATTTTTATGATCCTGGTTTTTAACTTCAAAAAAAAATAACAAACACACACACACACACACACACACACACACACACACATTGGTTTTTTTTTTGCAGTATTGAGCATGCAAAACAGAAATGTGCATCTATGAGGCAATTTTTACACCACTAAGGTATACTTTTGGACATAATTTTAAAAATCAGAAAAAACTTCATAAGGTAACAGTATTTTTTAAAAATTCTCACATTATTTCACATTATTTTGTTCCTTCTAAAAGTTTTGTAAAAAAAAAAAAAAAAAAAAAAAAAATGTGCATGCTTTATCCTTGCTATATATTTTACATCTTATCTTGAATTACATAGTACACTAGTTTTTCTTTACTCTTACGGATTGGCTCATCTGGCTCTTTGCAATACAAAATATGTTTTTTTTTTTAATATTTTATTTATTTGCTTTAGTTGTACACAATGCGTTTATTTGTATGTGGTCTGAGGATCGAACCCGGGGTAGCGCATGCTTGAGCACTCTACCGCTGAGCCACAACCCCAGCCCCAAAATATGTTTAATTTTTAGTCTATAACATCTTTCAATAAACCCTAAATTTTATTTCCGCATATCAATTCATGAATATTCATTTCATAGTAAGAGTGCCTCAATGCTGAACTGTAATACTTCCATATTAGGTGTTCTTCCAATGATCATAGGTATATTTCTATTTAGCTATAATTTTCTAGTGAACCATAAGACCTAACTTCCTAAGAACTTTCGGTCTTTCATAGAAAATGGTAAGCGTGTTGCAGATCCCACAGGGAACTGTTCTGGAACAGAAAACCAGCTTTTCACCATGGCTAGTAACACTTTCAGTAGAGGTTCCCCTCTCTTCTGGGTGATGGCTTGCCCTCTCTGTTACGTCTTCTACTGCTGCCATAACTTCTGTATCTAAACCCAGTCCACTCCTGTGTCCCCTTTGGCTAGAGAGAACCATGAGCTTGTTAATAAGTGTGTTTGTACAATGTGAGAAGGACAAACTAATATCTCTGTGTACAAACTTGTACATGGAGCAAATATGTGAGCCCTGCTGCTTAACTGAGCTCTGTTAAGCAGCAGGGCTCATATATGAGAAAATGTGTCAGGTTGCATGGGGTTGAGTCTAGCTTTATAATGTCTTGCTGTCAGCTGATTGACATTTGGAAGGTCATGCCCATCTCATACGCTTTGTGAGGATCAACGGCAAAGCAAGTGAAAGGGACACAAAAAGGAGGTTCCATTGAACATTATATCCCCAAAACAGAAAGGGGCAGAATTACAAAGGAACAGGAGGATATAACTCAACCCCAAATGGTGATGCCTACTTCTCGAGCCACACCTCATTATCCCAGCTGGGATAAGGCCCAATGTGTTGATGGTGTAACAACTGTTCCATACTCCTTTCCTCAAGAGATAAAGGTGTGTACAGTGAGTGAGATTCTTACAATATACATTCATACAGGCCATGAAATCATGTACGTACAGATGGTAATATTGTCTGATCTATTTTACTGTCACCACTATCTCATAACCCCTTCCCTTTTTTCACTCCCCATCTAATCCAAATTACCACTAATATTTCCAAGAACCTTACACCTGATTGTGAATTAGCATCTGCAGATCAGAGAAAACATTTGGCCTTTGATTTCTTGGGACTTGCTTATTTTGCTTAGCATAATATTCCCTATTTTGATCTATTTACCAGCAAATGGCATCATTTCATTCTTCTTATAGGCAAGTAGTATTCCATTCTGTATATACACCAAAATTTCTTCATGCATTTATCTGTTGAAGGGTACATACATTGATCCTTTGTTTCAAAATGCCATTGAGTCTATTGAAGATTATTGTAATAAATTTGAAGTGGATTTAAGTTTTGTTAAATCTTTATGATTGAATAATTGCTATGTAAAAGTGTAACAAAGTTTATAAATATTTTTAAATTTGAAGACAAAAAACCAAAAAGTGCACCATAAATTGATCTAAAGTTTTAGTATATTCCCCACACTTAGAGAGATATTGACAAGTTTCCTAAAATCCACACAGATTTGTGAAGAAAATTCAAACTATAAACCACTCTTTCAAATGCATGAAAAAACTCTGTGTTTCTGCACAATGACATCAATTGTCACTGAAAAACTACAGTGACCAAGCTACAAAGCTCTAGCATGAGAATGGATTGTTATCCATGAATGAAAATAATTGAAGATAAAATAAAGCACACAATTGTGAACAAATAATTATAGTAAATAGATTAAAAAACTTTAATGAGGGGAAATATTTTTAAAACATTTATTAACAAATTTACACAATGCAATGGTTTACGTGGTGCTGAGGATATGCAAGGCGATTTTCCAGCCCCAGAACTAAATGGTTCTATAAAACTCAAAATTTGACCTGCAAAATGATGAAGCTGGATCTGTAATACAGCACCAGTAACACATTAAATATACAGTCATTTATGATTAACAAATATATGAAAAAAACTATCAAATATTCTAGCAACTAGAGAAATGCGAGTTAAAACTAACTTGTCATTCCATCTCACTCCAGTCAGGATTGCAATTATCAGGAATACAAGTAACAATAAATATTGGTGAGAATGTGGGGAAAAGGTACACACAAACTCTGCTGGTGAGACTGCAGATTGGTGCAATCACTCTGGAAAACAGGATGAGAATTCCTTAGAAAACTTGAAATGGAATCTACCATTTGACCCAGTTATTCCACTCCTCAATTTATAACTAAAATAATTAATATCAGCAAACTACAGTGATTCAGTCAACAATAATATTTATAGCAGCTCAATTCACAATAGCTCAATTATGGAATAATACTAGGTGCCCTTCAACAGATGAATGGATAAAGAAAATGTCACACACACACAATCACACACACACACACACACACACACACACACACACAACAAAAGAAGGTGGGAAGAAAAAATTCTTCTGGACTAGACAACAAGAAATGATTAGAAGGGAGGGAGAGGGTATAGGAAATAGAGTTGACTGAGAAACAACATTGTTATGTTCATATGACTACATGTCCAGTGTATCTTCACCTCATGTACAACCAAAGCACTGGAAACCTAATTAAAATAATTTATGCTCCATGTATGTATTATGTGTCAAAATTTACTCTACTATCATGTATATAAAAAAAAAGAACAAATTTTTAAAAAATGAAAAATATGATACATACTCATGTAGCAGACACAAAGGCAAATGCTGGAATTACTAGAGTACTCAGGAAAAAATACAAAAAAAAAAAGAATTTAATGCTCACGAGAGAGGAAAACATGTCTTAGAAATTATCTGAAGGAACAATCAGGAACAATTTTCATTTTCTTTTTTTTTTCTTTTTTCTTTCTTTTTTTTTTTTTTCTTTCTTTCTTTGTATGGAGAACTGAACCTATGGGTCTTTAAACACTGATCCACATGCCCAGCTCTTCTTTATATTTTATTTAGTGTCAGGGTCTCACTGAGTTGATTAAGGCCCACCAAGTTGTCAAGGCTGGCTTTGAGCTTTCAATTCTTTGGCACCAGTATCCTATGCCACTGGGATAACATGCATGAACCACTAAACCAGAAGAACAAAAAATTTGATAAGGAGTACCTAATCAAATTTATAAGAATTTTGTCTTCAAACACTGTACAGGAATGTGAAAACTGTCTCTAGATTTAATCATTCCAAAATGTATGCATACATCAAAATATCATTATTATACTAATTAATGTTTTATGTTATAATTACATAAATAATTTTAATGTTATTTTTTTAAAGTTGCTGAACATGGAAAAAGTATTTTACATGACATATTTGATTAGTTTCTTGTATCTAGAGTAAAACAAACTCTAGTGAGTTGATAATTAAATGATAATTGATCAATTAAAAAAATCAATTTAGAGTAGTGAAATCCTGAACATGGATTCTGCTTTGATGCTCTTTCATGAGGATGAAGTTTAAATGACAATTGTTAACTTTTGGTTTCAATCATGGGATAATCATATAGTAAGGCTGCTACTGTGCTGGGTGAGAACAGGGTTTCTGCAGTGTTATTTTAACTTACTCACCTGTGAAAATTCCTCACACCTCTGAAGCCTGGGGGATCTTAGGGCCTGTTTCCACACCTGTGGTGCTTAGGTGACACAATCTGAGGCTAATATGATCCTAAGAGCTGTGCAGCCCTCTGATTCTTCAGGAGCCAAGAAGGGGGCGGCCTTCAGACACACTTCACACTTCTCCTGCGGGATTTTTTTAATTCAAGGAGGAATGATGGAGTTGAATCTGATTTATGCTTTCACTGTGTGAAATTACAAAACAACTCCAAAGCTGTAGAGGCAGAGTTATTACCATGTTCAATTCTAGCATAAACTTTTATATATATTAAATGCTGACCCCCACACTCCAGTATAATAGAAACTGGGAAAGGTTTTCATGAATGAGAGTAGACATCTCTTTTCATAACCTTCCTGCAATCGTAGAAGAGACCCATCAGTATTCCTGTCTTGTCAGAGCTGAAGAGGGTGATTGGATTTCGATGGCCCCAGGTTCACTGTGCTGCTGGGAAAAAAGATACACCTGACCTTGTGTAAGCAGGCACTTTTTCCACTGACAGAGCTATGACCAGCAGACCACTAGACTGCATGTGAGACTGGGTCTCCATGAGACCTCCCTCAAATCCATGTGCAACCTCCTCACTAACACTGCCCAGTGTGATCAGCTATTGTCACACAAAAGTGCCCACATATGAGCCTGTCATGTAGAAAAGTGCCAAGCATCACATTCAAACAAGTGGAAGAAGTCAATAAATCATTTAGCTTGGAAAAACAGGAGGCCTGAGACTGAAGCCATCAAGGTCATTTTAAAGTAGCCCAAGATAAAAGACAGCCTTTGGAAGAGCCTTGTCATTAGCACAGTTTTTTTGCAGTGTGTGACCAAGACTATCCATGATGAAAAAATTGTGCTCCTCTTTTAGGCCAGCACAGCAGAGCCACAGGTGTGCTGCCACCTCCTCTTCTGATCCTCCCTATTTTTTTTTTAATGATCTATAAACCCAATGAGGACGTTATTCCAAAGCAAAAATTTTTAGGTGGCCATATTTTTTTTTCCTGGGAATCATTTCATTTTTACTCAGATAATCTCTGTGTTCCCAAACCTACTGTGCTTCATCCTTTCAGGTGGACACACACAGATAATCACAGGATCACCCCCTTCACACAGTAGGCAACAAAGCCTGTGGTGAGACACACCCATCACAAAGGGGCCAGTGATGGTGCAAGGGTTTTGTCCAGCTTTCTGGCTCTTTCAGCCCATGTGTATAGTCTGAGCTTCACCAAGACTAAGGCAGCCCATCATTACTTTAAAACTGGCCAAAAAAGGGGGCATACAGGACTCTTCTTGTTACTTGTCTGACCAGGGTGGGGAGTAGAATTTTAGTCCTTTTTTTCAATTTAAAATCCCCTTCCCCTCCCCGGAAACATTTGCTAGGATTTTGGGCTGGCCATTCTGCCAGAGGACAGGCCCACCTCAAACCCCAAGCCCTTTATGGCTGTACTGACCATCATAAACCTGGTCTGTGGCAGGGCTACTCGATAACTCTGTGGGTGTCGCCTTCTAATCAGACTTCTGAAGAAGGCCAGAACCCCAACTTACATTCACTGAAGCAGCCAGGAAGGAGATCTGGGGAAAACTTGTGACTAAGTTGCTCACCACATTTCTTGATCTGGATCTCACGGGCTGATGACGTCTGAGTGGGGGGAATTTGGCAGGCCTGGGATTGCCACTCTCCTGAAAAATGGGCCTAAAGGGGTATGTATAAAGGCCCAGATCACCTGTGAAGTCCAGGTACACTGGGACCATGTCCCCAGTCAAAAACCTTCATTTCTCCCTCCTCCTTGCAGGAGCAGCCTTTAAATAGAACTAAGATGTTGCATGTCTGTCATTGTGTCATTGCTTGCCCACCCATTGTCTTTGTGGCACTGCACACTTCTGGGCAGAAACCAGGCCCTATTTCAGGTTCCAAAGTCAGCTTGTTATATAAGTTGACCCTGGAAAGTTTATATTGTTAAGAATGTGAAAAAGAAGCTAAATAATGCTTCCATATTAATGTGAAAAAGAAGCCCTGATTCTTAAAGAAGGTAGGGTAACATTCTGTGCTAACATTTAACCAATTTTGTGTCTACTGGACTGTGTTCTCTTTCTACATTAGCAAACACAAACCAAACTCAAATTACTTAATTCTAAATTTGAATGCATTTCAAACTAAGAACTTTCCATCTTGTTAATAAAATACTATGCTTTTTGCCAGGTGTGATGGTGCAGGACTGCAATCCTAGCCTCTCATGAAGGTGAAGCTAGAGAATCACAAATTCAAAGCCAGCCTCAGTAAAGATGAGGTGTTAAGCAACTCAGTAAAAACCTGTCTCTAAATAAAATACAAAATAGGACTGTGGATGTTGCTCAGAGGTCAAGTGCCCCTAAATTCAATATCAGGTAGCCCCACCCCTCCAAGGAATGTATTTCTGCTGATGGAAAAAATCACATACTCTGAGACAAAACTTCTGTGCTTCTCCTTTGATAAGAAAGTAATAATTTCTTTTTGTAAAGCTGTGTTCTCATTATTGGATTGGCATTGGGGACAAGGATGGAGCTCAGTAACTCTTAAAACTCATATATGCACCCTTGACAGCTCTTATTTTTCACTAAATTTTTGGATTTGAAATATTTTGCCTAACTTTATTAGAGACAGTATAGTACAGCTGACTAGTGCTATCTATTTGCATGGTGTAAAATTCATAACCTATTGTTTTCAAACTGTTTATACATTTGCATTAAGCTGTGACTTTTGCAGATAGCATAGAACTAGACCTTGTTTGTATTTTTTCTAACGATCTCTACCTTTGGATAAAATTGTTCAGTCAATTCACATATAATGTTATTATTGGTGTAGTTAAATTTATAACTGCCCTTTTACATTCTTCTACTTTTTATGTCTTTTTTATTTTTTTTTTTTTTTTTTTTTTTATTTTTGGTAATGGGGACTGAACTCAGGGGCACTAAACAACTGTGCCACATACATAGCTGTATTTTGTACTTTAGTTAGAGAACGAAATGGTCTCACTGCGTTGCTTAGGGTGTCACCATTGCTGAGGCTAGCTTTGAAATCACAGTCCTCATGCCTCAGTCTCATGAGCTTCTGGGATTACAGGTTTACAACACCATACCCGACTCTTCTATCTTCTCTATTCCACTATTCCTCTTCAAAGTGTGTGTATTTTACTGAGTATTGAGACCAGTGCTACTTTAACACTGAACTATTTCCTTTTACCCAATTAATAGTTAATTCTGAGAGACAGTGAGGCTGGTCAAAAACTTTAGATTCTCCTGGCATATTTTTAACCACCATCTCAGGCTACTGCTCTATGGTATTTTTTGTTTGTTTGTTTGTTTCTTGTTGTTCCTTTTGTTTCTAATGAAGATTTTTAAATTTTTTTGTGTGTTTGTTTAGTGATGAGTTACCATCTGTGAGAAATATGCTTCACTTGTCCAAACTCTAACAATGGACTTGATATAAAGCTGGGGCCATATGAGGAATTGAGGCCATGAGAAGATTTCTTTCTAACCTTGATTCTTGCATCAAGTAAAAAGGTTTTCAGACATGTCACCAGTAATAGGCATGAGCTTCTTGAAGGGATAGGAACAGGGGAAGGGGATATTCTAAAAGAAGAGTGGGTTTTTTCAGAGATGAGAGGGGACAGTTTGCAACGTCTGCACTCCAGTTTTATTGGAGTCCCAGAGAACTTTCCAGAAAGTTGTACCCAGGAACACCTTTTGACTTTTGACAGCAGGGTGACATAATATTTTCAAGTCTGCACTGTCATGGCAACTCTATGTCATGTTGGCCCATGCTGAGCAGTTCCAATTGGATTCATATAAAAAAATTACTCTAATCTTCTAAAATGTGGTCATTGCAAAGGGTCACAAAAATCTCTCCCTGTATAGTAACTTGGTTCTCTTAGGGTGTTTCTTACCTGAATTTAATCATGCAATAACAGGGAGTTTGCAGAAGAATGTGACATCTCCTGTCCACTTAGGACAGGCAGGGTTGCAGGTAAATTGCTTTATGGCAAAGAAAGCATGTGGCCTTCAGCACATTGGTCCCATTTTATTGGATTATTCTCTTAATCTTCTGTTCCTACCATTGTCTTATCTCTTTCCCCAAAAAGACTGAGAGAAACAAAGGTACAGAGAAAGCATAAATTTTACTGACAATCTTTCAATATGGAACATCTGGGGAAGCAGGCATGTTATGGTCAGCATTTTATACTGTGTGGACAATGTCCCCATTTCCCACTCCAGGTACTCATTGGCAAAGTAGTATGGGGTGTACCAACTAACAGATTGTCACTTGGGTTTCTTATTTTTCCCACTGGGCCATTTAAATAAATAAGCTACTGGGTACAGTGGCAAATACCTATAATCTTAGTGTTTGTGAGTTTAAGGCAAGAAAATTGCAAGTTTTAGGCCAGTGTCTGCAACTTAGTGAGGCCCTAAGCAACTTAGCAAGATTCTCTGTAATAGTAAAAAGTAAAAAGATCAAGAATTTGGCTTAGTTAATGCTACCCTCAGTTAAATCCCTTGTATCAAAAATACCTTATATAATATGTAAAGAAATACAACATTAGTTGTTACCACCTCCCTTGGTTTTTTTTTTTTTTTGTTTGTGTCAGGAAAGCCTTTTTTAATTTATTGCATCTTGGACATAATGAGTTTTTTTTTTTTTTTTTTCTTTTTAACCTAATTCAACAGTGTTTCTATCTCTGTTGTTCAGGTGACCCCTTCACCTACCTCCTGTGTGTCAGTGTTGTTCAGGTGCATGGACGCTGAATCTGTTACAAGCACAGGCTTGGTGATGTGTGGGAAACTTTCCATTCTGCTCTATTTCCCCTCAGACTGCCTTTCTTACATCCAAATTTTACATTTAATGCTAATGACTATTTTCTGAATATGGAACAGTGGACTTTTTATTTCTCATACCATGTACAACAAATTAGCCACACATTCACAATAATGATTCCACCTAAATAAAGAAGCATTATCATACCTGCTTTCCATTGTTCTATATAGACAATTGTCAGTCCTTTTTTACATTCCATTTTTGCATACTATTCTTATACATGACATATCTGTAAAATTAAAAACAAAACAGTACATGGCTGGAATAGTTATTGCATTAGGTCATTCTAAAATCTATATATTTTCAGGAAGTTAAAAGGAGAACAATGTTATAATTAAGCATTTTCCTGTTTTTTTTTTTAATTATTTATGTATTTATGTACTTTTGGTACTGGTGATTGAACTCTGTGGCACTTGGACACTGCAGCACATCCTGTGCCCTGTTTTGTATTATATTTAGAGTCAGGGTCTCAATGAGTTGCTTAACACCTCATTTTTGCTGATGCTGTCTTTGAACTAGCAATCCCCAGTCTCAGCTTATTGACATGCTGGGATGCATAATGCACCCCCATGCTTGGCCTTAACCTTATTTGTGAATTTCTTCTGATTGATAATGTGTTGGAGTCACCAATCTGGAGTTACTTTCTCAGACCATTACAGTTATGTTCCCTCCCACCTTCTTTGAAGCACAATAAAAAGGGAGCCTTGGGATGTAGCTCAGTGGTAAAGTGCCCATGCCCTTGATTCAATCTTTACCATGGGGGAACATATAAACACCTGGAATTCAATTCTCAGCCTTGGTCAATACCTTCTTTTCCATGGGCAATAGTGTTAGGTAGAATGAATGTGGGCCTGTGTGCAGGATGTGAATGACTTAATAAAGTCCAACTTAAGAACACAGAATAAAATTTGTTTACTTTGTTATATTTTCATATTAGCCTCAAGGAAGAATTTTTGTTAGCACAGGCTTGGTGATGTACTTTCTAGCTCTATTTCCCTCAGACTGCCTTTCTTACATCCAAATTTTACAATGCTAATGAGTATTTTCTGAATAATCAGTTTTTTTGTGGTTCATATGCGGGCTTTATGGGCAGAGCTGAGCAGGGTTTTCTATTTCTTTCTGGTTTGACTATCAGTTGAAACCCAGGAAGCTAAGAGCACTGGGTCAGCTTCTTGGAGTATGTTTCTGCCTAGGCTCAATGCAGATGGCTTGTGGCTTTTCTTGAGAATGTTGGTATGTCTGAAAACTTGACATGAAAAGAATACATGGGAGGGCAACTTTCTCTTTAGAGACAATGTGAGGTCAGTCTGTGCAATAGAGTGGCATGTGTCAAGGGGGCTAGTGAGCGTGAACTCAAAGATATGGGGGAGAAAATAAAGAATGTCCACACCCTTTTGCTTTTTTCAATGCTTTTTTACTCCAATCACTGAATACAATTTCACTCTATAAGTTCTTAATCAAGAAAATGACAATCCTTAATGCTAGGCCTTGAAATAGACATAATCAATCCACACCAAACAAGTCTAAGTTAATTTTAAGCACTGCAAACACACTTAATCACGACAGGCTCATGACAGACATTCCCTATTCATGCTAAGCTTAAGTGCTAAATTTAAATTCTTAAGTCTTAGGTCTCAAGTCCAGCAGATGCACACTCACTCACACCATGGTGATCAGATCAGGAACCAAGGCAGGCTTATCCTGGTGTGGAGCTGATAGCTTTCTGAGAAGATGGTTGAAGGAGAAGGACTTTTCTCACCAGTCAATAGGCTGCTGTAAAGTTTGAGAGTGGTGAGGATGACACAGAGGTTCAGGCAGATGAGAAGGGTTTGGAGGTCAGTCCAGATCCTCATCAGACTCTTCAGCATGTGGGCATCAGTGTTGATTGCCTGAATGTCTGTTTAGTGGCTCCATAATTTATATTTAATTTTGGGGCTTTTGCCTGCCCTTTCAACCCCTATCAGTCGCTACTGTCTTTCTCAGTGGCATCACTGCACTGAGGGTATATGCAGGAGCCCTAATAAAGGAGATAGCTAAAATTGTGGTTAGCTGTGAGCCATAAGCATTACCACCTTCCATGGTCTCGTGAGACTTGGTCCCAGACATTGTGCATTGGGCCGGAGCCATTTACATGATCTCACGAGACTTGGCCCGGAAGATTGTTTGTCGTCGCTGGGCCATTTTGTGGTTGTTGGAGGAGCGTGGACGGCGTGTCAGGGTGTTGTTAGAGCTGGAGAGAAAAGCTGACAGAATAAAGATCCTGTTTGTTTCCAGTCTGCCTCTGAACTTATTCCCGTGGCTTTGTTGCTCCAAGCGGCCATCCCTTCAGGTGGCAACAGGTATAGCCTCTGGTCTGGTGGTCCCCACCCTGATTTTCGTGCCTCTTGCTTATTAGGGACTTATCAGGGCAAGGGTAACATCACAGAGATTTCCCCGTGGGTTTAAAACAGGGTTGTAAGGAGTGGGTTAATTTATCAAGCTATGCCTGATGATAAAGGTGGAGTGCTCTGTAAGCAGGCCTGGTGGAGACTGCAGGTCCAAAGTGAAATTTTAAAATGGTGTTGCTTAGGCTGAGGCCTAAGGTCATTCTCATACTGCCTCAGCATCCAGGAGTAACTGTTGTTTGTTTTTGTGTTGAAGTTGAAACTCAGGGTCTCACCCCTGCTAGGAAATCACTCTGTCACTGAAGCATAGCTCAGTCCCAGAGGTTACCTTCTGTACCAGATGCAAAGCAAATGCTTTTAACCTGGATTAGATGCCAGCACAGCCCAAAAGCTTCTCTTGAAAAGGGCTGGGGCCAAGAATTTGTCACTCTAGCAAATTTCAGCCAGTGATTAGATAATCTTTCTGTCAGTCAAGATGCAGAGGCGGGCCTTGAAACCATCAATTTGGCATGCTGGGGTGGAAGTGTCCAATCAGTGCGAAGACCGAAAGGAAGGGCGGGCTTCTGCGGGCTTTTCTTCCTCACCAGCTTGGCTTCTTCATTTCCAGGCACTGTGTTTTCCACTTCAGCATCCCAGGTGACTCTGTGCAGGCTGTGTCCCCGCAATCTGGGGTGACCAGTGGTTCCTCAAGAGGAGGCCGGGTCACCAGGGAAAACAAAAATGGTGAGTCTGTGACCAGGGCTGAATGTATGGGGTCAGCACCTGCCATGGGGCCCTGGAGTGCAGATGAGCTGTGGAGCGTGGTGGAGTCCTCGCCAGAGGGTGACTCCGAGTTCTGTCCCCTGGTTCCCCGTGGTTACATGGGCGATTTAGGTCTCTGGGCATCCCCTTCGCTCCCTGCTTGTTGCCCGCACCCACTCTACCAAATGTGTAGGAAACAGGGTCACAAATGCACTTTCCGGCTCCCAGTTGAGCTCCTCTGAAGGCTCTGTAGGTCCTTAAAATTGCAGTTGCCTCCTGGGTTCTAAAATGCCCACTTCCTCTCTGTTAGAATTTAGGCAAAGTTTCTTATGCTGGGAATGCCATTTTAATGAAAGGGAAGTTTATTAGGGGCCACACGTGGAAGGGGGGAAGAAGGGAAATCAGGGATGAATGGAATCAGGGGCAGGCACGAACAGAGAGAGATTTTAGTCCGGGGCTGGCTTAAATAGAGTGGGGGTCAGAAAGCCCCCTGGAGTGAGTCCTTGCCCTATAGGCTACCAGAGGTCAGGAAGTAGTGGCCAGGACACATGCTGGCCAAGTTTGCTGGCCAGGCTGAGGATCCTGGAAAATGTAGTTTTTCACAAAGCACCTAGGGAGGTGTGGCCTTCTGCCTGGGAGGTGCAGCCTCCTGCCTGGAATCCAACATTCCCCCCCTTTTTGTTTTTTTTAGGAAGCAGGGCATCGTGTTTCAATCTGGCTTCTTCAGAGCTGAAGTGGGGCGATGTGGGGTGCTATGAGGGGAGGAGATGTGGGCAGGCAGGTCCAGCTGGAGAGTGAAAAAATTCCCAGGAGGTAGGCGTTGAAAAGATGAATCTGTCCAGGTATGGGATGGATGAAGTTTCCTTGAAGCCATAGATTGGTGAGGGTGTCAAACCAGGCTTCTGCAGAAAGTCACTGAGGGAGTCAGCCGGCTATCCTCTCAAAGAGTATGTAGAAATTGTGGGTCTTGTGAGTTTGCAGGTAACACTATTATGGAAGCAACAAAGGGAAAGAAGGTGAGAAGGATTATTGTCCATAGGCCTGCATTCCACCAGGTGGGACTTACGGTGAAGAGGTGAATGGAGAGTGCGAAGCACATCATAATGAGCATCAGGTGGCAGCATAAGGGCAGGACTCAGCAGGGCTCTCTGGTTGGAAAGTCATTCACTGGTTTTTTAACAGTTGATAGTCCCTGAGAAAAACTGGTTAAAGGTTCAAAACGAGAAAAAAACAGAAAAGATTATTTTGAGTTGGTATCAGGAACACGAGAGAAGCAAATTTTTAAGGGATCAGTGGGACTGGGAGAGCAAGTATATTGAGGTAGTTGTTTGTCGTCCTTTTGTGGATCTTCAGTTGGTTGAGCAGCTGGTTTCAATCTGGAAATATGAGTCTGAGAAGTCAAATTCCCTGAGGTTTCACAAAGCTTAGCAGCTGTGGGTGTGCACAGCACAACCTGGAAAGGGCCTGTCCACTTTGGGACAAGGGAGATTGATCCTGTGTCCTGGGGAGGGGAGAAATATACCCAAGAACCGGGTGTCAATAGAAATGAAGTAGTGAGTCTACTTGGGTCAGGTAGGATGTAATCTTGGCACGTCCATAGCTGATGTCTGATGAAGGATTGATTTTACTTTGAAGTCTGGGGAAGGTTGTAAAGTCAACAGGGATGGGAGCTTTTATGAGAGAACACATAAAACATGAGTACTAAATAAATGTTGTAGCATCTGGAACATGTCAATGTATACCATGAAGATGATAATTTAAATTTTCTGCAGGCCTTAAATTGACTAAAAACTTTTGAGTTGCCAGTTACTTATGAGTGTATATCTGAAGTTACCTTTACTTTTAAAATGCCCAGAAATTGTGTATCTGTTTCAACTGTTTACTGGATGTTTAGGATGAAGTTTGTCAAACTGAATTTTGCTTTTGACTATTGCTAAGTGTCAGCTGTTTCTGATGGGAATCTTGGGGGAAACTTGAGAGCAGCTTTTCTGCTCGGTGCCTTCTGCAAGGATGGGTCCAGGTCTTGCTTGACCTTTCGGCTTCTCTCAGAAGCATTAGGGATGTTTCTCCCTTCTTTTGGACCCTCCTTTTAGCAAGTGCACTGATTGGCTTTCTTTCTCTATAGGTCTCATTTATCTCTCTTATCGGGAGATCATGTGGCCCAGAGATGCAAAGCTCTTTAGAGATGTTTCCTGTTCCTTCAACAGACTTGACTCTTGGACAAGAACCAAATATTGGTTTTCTTGGCCCTTTTTGATTAATTTAAAATCTTGATCTTAGACATCCAGTAAGCTAATCTTAAAGTGAGGACACTGGGCTTTAGCTTCAATGCTTATAAACTTACAGTAGCCGGGGTCTGTGGTACCTATGTGTCCTGATGGTTCTTGAAGGTCAGGTGTTTTACTTCTCAAGTTGATCTCTGTTAACATATATTGCTGCTTGAGCTCCCATGAACATTAGCTGACAAAATATCACATTTAGAACAGATTAAAGAAAGGCTGAGAACATTTAGCTGTCAAAATATTACAATTAGAATGGATTAAAGAAAGGCTGAGAGCATTTAGCTGACAAAATATTACACTTAGAACGGATTAAAGAAAGGCTGAGAGCATTTACCTTTTTGTGGAAAAGTAATAACTTGAATTTAGGAAAAATATTTTGTTTACAGTACTCTTAATTAGAGCAATTGGAACTTTTGAGATTTTGCATACCCCCCAATTTTTTTTATATTATTTGAGAGAGTCCAGGGGACGATGCATGTCCCGGGGGCATTGCCACAAGATTTGGATATCCCTTATTTATTTCATGTGCTGAATATGGGGAAGGGGTTGGGGGTTGTTATCAGAGGAGAAACTTTATCTCAAAATCCTTGAGGAAAGACTGTCCAAGTCAGTTTTTGGGACCGTTGCATGTCAGGGTCAGTCCAGGTGAAGGTGAAGAGGTCTTGTGACTCTTGGGCTAAAGGGACCATGAAAAAAGCATCCTTAAGATCAATAACTGAAAAATAGGTAGATGTGGAAGGAATTAGGGAAAGAATAGTATAAGGATTTGGGACCACGAGGTGTATAGGCCTGACAGGCTCGTTGATGAGACGAAGATCTTGGACCAGCTGATACGTGCCATTGCACTTCTGAATTGCCAAAATAGGAGTATTGTAAGGGGAATGGGTGGGTCTGAGGAAACGTTTCTGCAAAAGGTCTGAAATAATGGGTTGGAGACCTCTAAGGACTGGTGGCTGGAAGTGGATATTGAGCTGTTAGGGAAACACTGAGGATCTTTAAGGAGTATTCTTACGGGGTCACACTGAGCAAGGGAGGGAGTCTGAGTATCCCAGACTTTAGGTCTACCAGGTCAGTGGGGGCAGGGTACTGGGAGGTTTCTGTATCAGTCAAGGGCTGGGGATCTGCATCGGTACTGGGTTGGGAGATTCCGGCTGTCTTGTTACTTGTGTTACCGTGCTGTAGACTGCTGATACAGTAGGAGTAAAGATTCGGTCTTTAAGAGGCTGTTGCACAGGTCTTCTAGGAATTTCACACACCTGTTTATACCTATTGGAACTTTAAGCTGTTTCACTGATGACAAAGATCAATTTATGAAAACAATTAATATCTGATGGCATATTTAACAGGGAGCAATTTAACCTTGTAAATTAATCAGCTGTTTAAAAAACAAAGTTAGTTACAAATGAATAATCTCATGTCAAATACCAAAATATGAGGCTGAACAGTATTAGTCATTTTCCTTGCTAAAGAGAAGTCCTGGAGAAACTTGAAAATTAAGTTTGAAGTTTGAAGGTACCTTTACTTATTTCTTTACCCAATTTGAATTGAACACTTTTGACTTAAACGAATTAAAGGTATTTGGATCGATTATTTTTTCATTTTATTTATTATTATTATTATTATTATTTATTATTATTATTATTTTGGTGGCACCAGGAATTGAGCTTAGGGGCACTCGTCCACTGGGTCACATCCCCAACCCTTTTTTGTATTTTATTTAGAGACAGGGTCTCACTGAGTTGCTAAGTGCATCACCATTGCTGAGGCTGGCTTTGAACTTGCGATCCTCCTGCCTCAGCCTCCCAGAGTGCTAGGATTACAGGCGTGTGCCACCGCGCCTGGCTGTATCCATTATTTTAAAAATTAATTTTTATGAGTACTTGGTTTGTTATTTGTGACATCACATTTACATGAAATTTGGACAGACGCACGGACATAAAAACATAAAGAAACACAATTGTGCGCACTTTGAGAGGGGAAGTAAGGAGGGGTTTGTGAAGTTGTGAGTTTATTGAAGGAAAAAGCACATCGTCTTTGAGGTTTTTAGCTGAAGAGGCAAAGGTGAGGTCAGCAGGGGCTGAAAAGAGACAGAATCACACAGGTGCATGGATTAACTGACTTTCCCATTCTGAATGGGAACTGACTGAGGGACTGTGTCCCACGTGAATGAGAAAGAGAGAGAGCTAAAGAACTGAAAGGATTAAACAAAGGAAGAAGTGGGTGAGAAATTAAGAGAGCAGAGGACAGAGGGAGTTTGCTGAAGGAAAAGGCAGCTGCACTAGCTGCACTAGGGCAGGAAGTTGGAGGGAGAGTCACGCAGGCAGGGCGCACAGGAGGGACAGAAAAGTGGGGCAGGGTGCAGTGACTGCTAAGAATGAAGACATTCAGTCTCCCCAGCTGTGGAGAGGTCTGGCTCATCAGTGCCAGGTAGACATGAAGTCTTAATGAGAGGACAGGGGCTCTTTGCATCATGTCCCATGTGAACGGGAAAGAGACCCAAGTCCAGACTAGGCACAAGGCCTGAAGATATTTTAGGGAGAACTGTGCATAAGCTGCCCATGTCCGCAGGTGGCTCTAGAAGGCAGGGAGTCTGCCAGCAGTGCAGGCAGGAGGGATGGAAGAGTCCTGCGGCGGCTGCTGCTGCCGCTGCCACAAGGCAGGGCATGGGCTGGCTCGCTGAGTGCAGCAGCAAAGGTGCACGGTAAGGCTGTGCTTGGAAGGCAGTCTGAGGGAACCATGTGGGTTGGGTTAGAAGATGGTGGATCAAGGAAGGGCGGAAGTGGAGCAGAAGTGGAGACAGATTTGGGCAGAAGAACATGGCGGATTTGAGAGGGGGGCTAAACAGTAGAGCCGGTTGATCAGAATGGGGGAAAGAGTGTGGCTAACAACAAGTGACCGCGAGGCTAGGAAGTTGTGATGTTGAAACAAAGGAAGAAGGGCACGCATGTTGTCGGCCGTGGGGGGATCTGGCCATCGCACGATTTGGCTAAAATAGATCGGAGGAGGCAGGGTGGAACGAGCTGCCGTGTGTCAGATATCTAGCAGAGGAGGTGGGCAAGGAGCATGCTGCTGCTGTAGAGGCAGTGAAATGGGAGCGCTGACAGGGAGCGTGCCACTGCAGCGGCGGCAGAAGGGGAAAGAGAAGAGAGCAGAGGGGAAAAGAGAAGAACCTGCACAAACGTGCTGAGAGAATGTACCCGGGTGCACAGACTAAGTGAAAGCAAAATTTCTGTGGCTTGGATGAATGGCGAACACATGGTCGCCATTCGCTGGCGGGGGGAGGGTAAGGCGCGCAGAGTTGATGATGGACTGAGGAGCTTGGAGCATGCACACACAGCGGGTGCAGATGGACTGGAGAACTGTAGGTTTCAGATCTAATTTTGAAAGTTGGGGTTCCCAGAGAAGGGAGAGAAAGAGAAAAAGAGAGAGCGGAAAAGAGAGGGAGAAAATTTCGCAACTCTTATTCATCCTGAGAACAGTGACCAGCGGTGTCTGAGAGCAGAGCTTCAGCAGAGAAAGAAAAACAGCAATTCCTGAGGAACTTTGTCTTTTGAATGTAGAACTGCCCCGCGTTGAAGGCGCCAAAATGTTAGAATTTAGGCAAAGTTTCTTACGCTGGGAATGCCTTTTTAATAAAAGGGAAGTTTATTAGGGGCCACGCGTGGAAGGGGGGGAGAAGGGAAAACAGGGACCAATGGAATCAGGGGCAGGCGTGAACAGAGAGCGATTTCAGTCCGGGGCTGGCTTAAATAGAGTGGGGGTCAGAAAGCCCCCTGGAGTGAGTCCTTGCCCTATAGGCTACCAGAGGTCAGGAGGTAGTGGCCAGGGCACCTGCTGGCCAAGTTCGCTGGCCAGGCTGAGGATCCTGGAAAATGTAGTTTTTCACAAAGCACCTGGGAAGGTGTGGCCTTCTGCCTGGAAGGCGCAGCTTTCTACCTGGAATCCAACACTCTCCACTTCACAGCATCATCAAACATTCATTCTTCCTACTGTGTTTCAAATGGACAGTGATACTGCTGGTTGACAAGTTCTGTTCCCTCACATGCTGAAGTTTGAACATTAGAGAAGTATGCTGAGGCAAGCACATAAAGCAGGGTTTATTTAAAATTGGTCACATAGACTTCTCCCGGAAGGAAGAAGGGGACCATAGGTGGTATCTTGATAATCCCAAGAAGCCAGGCAGGTCTGCTTTTTTTTTATATGTCCCAGGGCTTTTTTGTTCTCCTGCTCTCTTCCTATTATCTCTCTCTTTCCTGCATAGGTGACCAGGCCCAGTGGGATGGCCAAAAGGTAAAAAGCAGATGGGCTGAAGGGGGAAAGATCAGTACACCTAACAACTTTATAGCTCCCTGTAGGAAGGGCAGTTTCTGGGATGGGTTACCTTGGCAACAGGTTGGTGCAGGGGTAGGGTCTTCTTAAGGGTGGGGGGAGGGCTGTAAAGGAATTAACGTTCCAATCTCTCAGGGGACAGTCTCCCAACAGTCCCAACTTCCCTGGACTCATTTAAATTGGCTTTCTTGATCCGACCTAATTCAATATACCTATCTATACTGACTGCCTATCAAATTCTGGCTTCAACAATCTATTAATTTTTATTTTTTATCTTCTGAAATATCAAAAAGGATATATATATATATATATATATATATATATATATATATATATGAATCAAAACTAGGGCAGTTTTATCAGGGACCTTTAAATCCCACCCACCCCTTTTATAATGTTTTCACATCTGGACCCACTTGTTTTGGAAGTTGGCCTCCAAATTGTGATCTTCCAGCTTCAGCTGCCCAAGTCCCTAAAAATACAGGCTGTGCCACTATCCTAAGAAAGAATAACATTTTTGAAAGCATTTGTTTTATATTTGTGATTGCTATACTTGTGGGGAAAGAAAAATCACTTAACACTTCCCTGTTTTTTGGTCAAAGTAACCACTTTAAAGAAAATAAGGCAGTTGATGATAGATCCTAGGGATATTGAATCTTGGGATACACACCGGGGATTGAACTCAGGGGCTCTCGAACACTGTCCCACATACCCAGCCCTTTTTTGTATTTTATTAGAGACAGGGTCTCACTGAGTTGTTAAGTGCCTCACCATGGCTGAAGCTGGCTTTGAATTTGGGATCCTCCTGCCTCAGCCTCGCAAGTGCTGGGATGACAGGCATGCACCACCATGCCCGGCTTTTTTTTTTTTTTTTCTTTGACATGAGTTATTTCTTAATATAAATTTGTTTTCTTTTTGATACATGACAATAGAATGCACTTTGACACGTCCAACATATACAGCTCCATTTTCTGATTGTACATGATATAGATTCACAGCAGTCTTGTAATCATATATGCACATAGGGTAATAATGTCTCATTCATTCTTCTGTCCTTCATCCCCAGCCCTTTTACATTTGATTTTTAGATAGGGTCTTGCTATGTTGCCAAGCCTGGCTTGAAGGTTGTGATCATCCTGTGTCAGCATCTGAAGCTGTTGAAATTAAAGTCTTTGACATCCCCAGCAAAAGAAAATAGTTTATTTTGACACAAATATTACTGACCATACTCAGAAACATGGATTCAACTTACCCAGAATGGTGTACGTGTCCCACCCCAAAAGAGATTACATCATTTCTTTCTTTCTTTTCTTTCTTTCTTTCTTTCTTTCTTTCTTTCTTTCTTTCTTTCTTTCTTTCTTTCTGTCTTTCTTTCTTTCTTTCTTTCTGTCTTTCTTTTTCTTTCTTTCTTTTCTTTTTTTTTTTTAATACCAGTGCGTGAACCCAGGGACATTTAGAAACTGAGCCTTATTCAAGCCCTTTTTATATTTTATTGAGACATGATCTTGCTAAGTTCATTATGGCCTCACTAAGTTGCTGAGGCTTGCTTTGAAATTGAGTAGTCCTCTTCTTTTAGCTTCTCAAGCTTCTGTGATTACTGTGGTGCCCTGGCCTACCTGAACATTCATAAAAGAAAGTTTTGTATGAATACATTAAGCAGTTGTAATGGTAGGATCATCAGATTGGTGAGCAATAGAAAAAAAAAAAGAAGGGGGTGAGATTTCTTCTGTAGGTCTGTTGTTGAAACATTATTAGTTTTGAAACATGGTGGAGACTAGATATCTGGTAAGGTTAGTGATATATCCTGTGAAGTTTATCAGTTTTACAAATTGTGGTCTGATATAGAAATTAAGATAATTGGCAATTAAAGGGCTTAACAAAGCCCAAGATAAGTTTTGCTCTCCACACAGAACCCTGTCTTTCTACCCTCATGGTGCTCTAATTAGCCAAAGTCAAGTGTTCTAAAGGTTCATTGAAGTAGATCCTCCTGCCTCAGCCTCCCCAGTGCTGGGATTACAGGCGTGCACCACTACACCAGGGTGCATTTTAGATTTTTTTTTTGTTTGCTTGTTTTTGTTTATGTGTGTAGACTGCTGGGGGTAAAACACAGAAGCACATACATATTTAGCAAGTTATCTACTACTGAGCTATTCTCCAGCCCAAGAAAATTAGTATATAAATTTTTATTTATTTATTTTCTTATTTATTGAGTGCTGGGGATAAAAGCCAGGACATTCTCATGTTTAAGTTATACTATAAAAATGAATTTCAACTTTCTAAACAGTTCTTTGGAGGTGGGCATATGTACTCATGGGGTTTAAACCTAGAGGCACTTGACCACTGAGCACATACTCAGCCCTTCTTATTATTTCTTTATTCATTTATTGAAATTTTTATTTTTTGTATATTTGTACATGGACAGAATACATTTATTTTATTTAATTTAATGTGGTGCTAAGAAAAATACCCAGTGCCTCACACATGCTAACAAGTACACTGACACTCAGCTACAGTCGCAGTCCTCTGTTTATATTTTAAATGAAGACCAAGTCTCACTAAATTTCTGAGTGTCAGCCAGGAGCTGTGGTGCACATCTGTAATCTCAATCCTTGGGAGGCTTGGCAGAAGGATGGAGAGTTCAAACAAGTCTCAGCAATGGTGAGGCACTTAGCAACTCAGTGAGACCCTGTCTCTAGTGAAATACAAAAAAGGGCTGGGGATGTGGCCCAGTGGTTCAGGGCCCCTGAGTTCAATCCCTGGTACAAAAAAAAAAAAAAAAAAAATTCTGAGTCTCTTGCTAATTTGCTGAGACTGGCCTCAAACTTTCCATTTTCTTTCCTTGACCTCCTTAGTTGCTGAAATTACAGGCACACACGCTCATACCAGCAGTTGGAATGACTTTAAAAAACTTATTATCCCATTTCTCTCCAGTTTTGAATTTTGTAATTATGACTGTTTTATTTTCATTAGTTTTGCATTAGTTTGAAAAATCTATTCTGTAAGTAATATTGTTTCTTGTGTACATATTTGTGAAACTTCATGGCATTGTTGCTTATTCACTTCTTCATTAAATAAATTTTGTTTTGCAGAGCAATTTTAGGCTTACATAGTTTATTAGTCAGTGTTCTCTAGAGGAACAGCATCTACAGAAAGTATGATTATAAAAAGAGGATGTATTAGATTGGCTTGTTGACAGATGCTGCATAGTTCACAATGGCCAGCTTCAGGCTGGAGAGTTTGAGAAGCAGTAGCTGCACAGTCGAAGAGGCTGAAGCCTCAGAAAAAGAGGGATCAATGGTGCTGGCCTAGTTCAGACCTAAGACTTATGGAGAATCTGTGGCAGAGGACACTTTGGGAGAGAAAAGAAGAGAGAGTCTGATATCCTCAGACCATTGCAGCAGCAATCAAGATCCCATGTAAAAAGACAGGCAATTGCATCTGGTGCTACTTCCTTGCTCTTTCAAATTTTATTCCATCCAAGCCTATTGGATGGTGCTGCTCCTAGTTAAAGAGGTTCTTCACTTCATTGTGCTATTCCACATGCCAATCATTTTTAGACACACTCTCATGCTATATCTTTTAATCCAATCAAGTTGACAATTTAAATAAAGCACTAAACATTTTAGCTAACACCCCTTCTCAACAGCTTATAGTCTCCACTTCTTCCAACATTTTGCATTGTTGTAGTATGTTTGTTAGTTACTGAGCCAGTGTTGTGTATTTGATGAAGACAGTGGATGAAGCATTATCGTCACCTGAAATCCATACTTCACCTCAGGGTTCCTGCTCTGTGTGGTGTGATTGTGTTTGTCATGTATTCTATATGATAGTGTCATACAGAGGAGTGTCACTGCCCGAAGAATCCTTTGTTTTACCTGTTCATCACTCCTACCTATCTCTTCCTCTTTCTCTGCTCCCTAAGTCTCTGGCACCCATCATTTCTGCTACTGAATCTATAATTTTGTCTTTTACAGAATGTTGTTGACTTGGAATCTTACAGCCCTTGCCCATTTAGAACTGGCTTCTTTCAATTACCAGTATCACTTTAATGTTGTTGTATCCTTCCATGCTGAAGAGCTCATTTTTTGTGTGATGTTCTTTGGTGTGGTTAAACCATGGTTTTTCCATTCAGTATTGAAAGGTGCATCTTTCTTGTTTCTAACTTTGGTTATTTCTAGGTATTGCTGCTGTAGTAACTACTGTGAGGTTTTTTTTTTTTTTTTTCTTTTCTTTTTTTTTCTTCATATGATAACTTTGTATTTCTTTTTTAAAAATATTTATTTAGTTGCTTTGGTTGTACACAATGTTTTTATTTTTACATGGTGCTGAGGATCGAACCTGGGCTGCACACGTGCCAGGCGAGCGCTCTACCGCTGAGCCACATCTCCAGCATTAATTTTGTATTTCTGATATCATTTAGGTTAACAATGCTCCATAATTATTTCTTGCTGTCCTAAATATTTTAATTGTATACTTATTCTAATTTGTTATACATGATGCAGAATGCAATTCATTTTATATTTAATATATAAAGCACAATTTTTGAAGTCACAGGTCCTACACAAAATATTTGTACACCATTTATGTCTTCATACCTGTTCTTAAGGTAATGATGTCCAACTCATTCCACCCTCATTTCTACCAATTTGCCCCCTCCCGTCCCCTTACCACCCCTTTGATTTATTTAAAGTTCCTTTATTTCTCCCATGGTCCCCTTAGCATAATTTTCTTCAACTCCATTCATTTACCTGCGAATACTAGGATTTTTTTTTTTAGCACTGAATAATGTTCCACTGTGTATATATACCAAAGTTTCCCTATTTATTCATGAACTAAATGGCATCTGGTTTGTTTCCACAATTTAGCTATTGTGAATTGTGCTGCTATAAACATTGATGGGGCTCTGTCCCTGTAGTATACTGTTTTTTCAGCTCTTTGGGTACAGACCGAGGAGGTGCATAGCTGGGTCAAATGGTGGATTTGTTCCAAGTTTTCCATGGAATCTCCATTACTGCTTTCCAGATTGGCTGTATTAACTTGCAGTACCATCAGCAATGTATGAGTGTGCCTTTCCCCCCACATCTTCACCAACACTTATTGTTATTTGTATTTTTGAAAGCTGCCATTCTGACTTGAGTAACATAAAATCTTAGAGTAGTTTTGATTTGCATTTCTTTAATTGCTAGAAATGTTGAACTTTTTTTTTTCATATATTTGTTGATTGATTGTATGTCCTCTTCTGTGAAGTGTCTATTCAGTTCCTGAGCCCTTTTGTTTTTATTTATTTATTTAATTCATAGTTGTTTTTATATATAACAGTAGCATGCATTACAATTCATAATACACATATAGAGCACCTTTTTACATATCACTGTTTGTATACAAAGTACATTCAACTATTCATGTCTTCAAACATGCATTAGGGTAAAGATATACTACTAATTGGGACCAAATCTCTACTACATGCGCGTGAGATAGAGCACTCATCTCTAGAATATATAAAGAACTTAAAAATCTTAACACCAAAAAACCAAATAAACCAATCAATAAATGGGTCAAGGAAGTGAGCAGACACTTCTTAGAAGTATACAATCAATCAACAAATACATGAAAAAATGTTCAACATCTCTGGCAATTAGAGAAATGCAAATCAAAACTACTCTAAGATTTTATTTCACTCTTGTCAGAATGACAGCTATTAAGAACACAAACAACAATAAATGTTGGAGAGGATGAGGTGATAAAAGCACACTCATACATTGCAGTTGGGACTGCACAATGGTGCAGCCAATATGGAATGGAGTATGCAGATCCCTTGGAGAACTGGGAATGGAATCACCTTATGACCCAGGCATCCCATTACTGGGTCTATTCCCAAAAGACTTAAAAATAGCACAGTACAGGGACAGAGCCACATCAATGTTTATAGCAGCACAATTCACAATAGCTAAGTTGTGAAACCAACCTAGATGCCCCTCAGTAGATGAGTGGATAAAGAAAATGTTGTATATATACACAATGCAGTATTACTCAGCAATAAAAGAGAATAAAATAATGGCATTCACAGGTAAATGGATAAAGTTGGAGAATATGATGCTAAATGAAGTTAGCCAATCTCAAAAATCCAAATGCTGAATGTATTCTCTGATATAAGGAGGCTGATTCATAGTGAGTTTGGGTCTGGGAACATAGGAGCATTAGAGGAACATTAGAAAGGTCCATGGGGAGGAAGGGGAAGGGGGGGGGAAGCGGGTAGAAAGGGGAAAAAATGGTAGAATGCCTTGGTCCATTTATTGATTGGGTTGTTTGTTTTCGAGTGCTTCATATATCCTAGAGATTAGTGCTCTATCTGATGTGCTTGTGGTAAAGATTTGCTCTCATTCTGTAGGTTCTTTGTTCCTCTCACTGATTGTTTCTTTGCCTGAGAAGAAACTGTTTTTTTCCATCCATCCCATTTATTGATTCATGGTTTTAATTCTTGCGCTATGGGTGTCTTATTAATAAAATTGTGGCCTAATCCAACATGATAGAGATTTGGACCTAATTTTTCTTCTATTAGTCATAACGTTTCTGGTTTAATTCCTGGTTCTTTGATCCACTTTGAGTTGAGTTTTGTGCATTGTGATAGATAGAGGTAAATTTTATATTGTTACATGTGGATTTCCAGTTTTCCGAGAATCATTTGTTGGAAAGGCTACCTTTTCTCCAATGTACATTTTTGATGCCTTTGTCTAATATAAGAAAACTGTAGATATATGGGTTATTTTCTGTATCCTCTATCCTGTACCATTGGTCTACTGGTCTATTTTGGTGCCCATATCATGTTTTTTTGTTTGTTTGTTTGTTTTAACTATTGTTTTGTAGCATAGTTTAAGGTGTGGAATAGTAATGCCACCAGCTTGATTCTTCTTGCTAAGTATTGCTTTGGCTATTCTGGGTCTCTTATTTTTCCAGATAAATTTCATGATTGCTTTTTCTATTTCTGTGATAAATGTTATTGGTAAGATCATTTTGACAATATTAATTCTACCTATCCAAGAACAAGGTAGATCTTTTGATCTTCTAAGATCTTTAATTTCTTTCTTTAGTGTGATGTAGTTTTTATTGTAGTGGTCTTTCACCTCTTTTGTTGATTCTTAAGGTTTTTTTTTTTTCTTTTCCTTTTTTTTTTTTTTTGTGTGTGTGTGTGTTGAGGCTATTGTAAATGGTGTGAATTTTCTAGTTTTTCTTTCTGAGGATTTTTTATTGCTATACAGCAATGCCTTTGATTCTTGGGTGTTGATTTTATATCCAGCCACTTTTCTGAATTCCTTTATTATTTCTAGAAGATTTCTGGTGGAATTTTTTGTGTCGTCTAGGTGTACAATCATATCATCAGCAAATAGTGCTAATTTGATCTTTTTATATCCATATTCCTTTAATTTCTTTCTTCTGTCTAATTGCTCTGGTGAGAGTTTCAAGAACTATGTTAAATAGAAGTGGTGAAAGAGGGCATCCCTGTCTTGTTCCAGTATTTAGAGAACATGCTTTCAATTTTTCTTCATTTAGAATGGTGTTGGCCTGGGTCTTAGCATAGATAGCCTTTACAATGTTGAGGTTTGTTCCTGTTATCCCTAGATTTTTTAGTGTTATGAACATAAAGTGGTGCTGTATTTCATGAAATGCTTTCTCTGTGTCTATTGACATGATTGTATGGATTTTTACCTTTGAGTCTATTGATATGATGAATTACATTTATTGATTCTGTTTGTTGAACCAACCTTGTAGTCCTGGGATGAACCCTACTTGATCGTGGAGTTTTATCTTTTTGACATATTTTTATATTTGATTTGCCAGAATTGTATTGAAAACTTTGCATCTATGTTCATTAGAGATATTGGTCTGAAGTGTTTTTATTTATTTATTTATTTTTACTGTGTCTTTGTCTGGTTTGGGAATCAGGCTGATATTCGCCTCCTAGAATGTGTTTGGAAGTTTTATTTTTTTCTATTTCATGAAAGAGTTTGAGAAATATTGGTGTTAATCCTTTTTTAAAGGTCTTGTAGAACTCAGTTGTGTATTCATTCGCTCCTGGGCTTTTCAATTTCATTGATTTTAGCTCTTATTTTTTTTTATTTTTTGTCTTCTACTGCTTTTGGTGGTTGATTTGTTCTTCTTTTTCTTGGGCTTTGAGATGTTATGTTCATTCAATTATGTGTTGACTTTTTCTTCATAGAAGGAATAAACTCCATGCCATGAACTTTCCTCTTAAAACTGCCTTATAGTGTGCCAGAGATTTTGATATATTGTATCAGTGTTCTCATTTAATAATAAGTTTGGATTAGTCAAAAACAAATTATAAGAAAGAAGGGGGGTGATATAGAAAAGAGAGTAGACTGGGACACAACATTTAAATGTTCATGTAGGACTGCATGACAAAAGTAATTCAACATCATGTACAACCCAAACCCTGGGATTCTAATTAGGATAAATTATATACTATGTATGTAGAATATGTGCAAATATTTTCTACTTTCATGTATGTAAAAAAAAAAAAAAAGAACAAATTTTAAAATGTGTAAAAATGCTATACTCATGGACCAGACACAAATGCAAAAACTTAAATTACTAAAATTCTCAGGGCAAAAACAGGAAAGATTTTTGGTGATCTTGACAGAGGAAAGATGACTTAGAAATTACACTGAAGGCACAATCAAAAAATTTTTATAATTATTTATTTATTTTTTGTTATGGAGGATTGAACCTATGGTTACTTAATTACTGATGCACATGTCTAGCACTTTTTTTTGTTTGTTTCAGTTGTACACAATGCCTTACTTTTACGTGTTGCTGAGGATAGAACCTGGTCCACACACATGCTAGGCGAGTGCTCTACTGCTGAGCCACAATCCCAGACCTCCAGCACTTCTTTATATTTTATTTATAGACAGGGTCTCACTGAATTGCTTAAGGTCTCACTTAGTTGGCGAGACTTGCTTTGAACTCACAATATTCCTGTGACGGTCTCCTGAGGCATTGGGATGACAGACAAGAACCACTACATCACAACAAAAAGAAAATTTGATTAAGAGTACTTTATTATATTTATAAGAATTTTCTCTTCAAACACCATAAAGAATGTAAAAGAGGTCTCTATATTTAAGCATTAAAAATGTATGAGCCAGGCGCGGTGGCGCACGCCTGTAATCCCAGCACTTTGGGAGGCTGAGGCAGGAGGATCACGAGTTCAAAGCCAGCCTCAGCAATGGCGAGGCACTTAGCAACTCATTGAGACCCTGTCTCCAAATAAAATACAAAAAAAAAGGTCTGGGGATGTGACCCAGTGGTCGAGTAGCCCTGAGTTCAATCCCCGGTACCACACACACAAAAAAAAATAAGTATGCATACAACAAAATAACATTATTATAGCAATTAATGTTTTATGCTAAACAATTTTTATGTAAAAAGATTTTTAAAATAAAGTTGCTAAACAGGAAAAAGTATTTTGCATTACATGTCTGATGTATTTCTAGTCTCTAGAGTATAACAAACTGTTGTGTGTTGATAATTAAATGACAGTTGACCAACTAAAAATTGAATTCAGAATCATGAAAATCTGAATCTAGCTGCTTCTTTTATGCTGTTTCCTAAGAATAAATTTCAAAATGCCAATTGTTAACTTTCAGTCCCGATCATGGGGATGATCCTACAGTAAGGCCACTCATGTCCTGGATGAGGATGCGGTTCCTTCAGTGTTATGTAAACTCACCTGTGCCACAAAGGTTATTGATATGTTCTGTGCAAATACCCCACATCTCAGAAGCCTGGGGTATCTCAGGGTCTGTATCCACTTGCTGCTCAGGTGACACAGTCTGTGGCTAACATGTATTGTATGATCTTGCCAGTAAAGGGGGCACTCTATCCCCACACTTCACACTTCTACAGGATGTCTTCATTCAAGGATGAATGATGGAGTCTGAATCTCATTTATGCTATCACAGCAAGTAAAGTTATAAAGCAACTTCAAAGCTGTACAGTTAATATCATGTTCTACTCTAGCATTAACTAATTTTAAAAATTAAATATTCTTCATCTTGCCAGCATAATGGGAACTGGGGAAGGGTTGTCAGGGAAGAGAGAAGACATCGCTTTTTGTGGTCTTCCTGAATTTCCAGAAGAGACTTAACAATATTCCTGTTTTGTCAGAGCTTTAGAGGCTGATTGGACCTCTGTGTTCCCTGGTTAACCCTGCTGCTGAGAATGGGGGTGAACTGGACCTTGTGTGAGTAGACAGTTCTTCCACTGACAGTGTTATGACTTGCAGGCTGGGAGACTTCATGGGATGCCGGTTGTCCATGGGGCCCCTCTGTACAGTCTGCCAGCCTCCTCATTCCCACTGCAGGGTGATGTAGCTGTTGTCAAACTAACATGCCCCAAGTGTCCGGTGCATCACATGCAAATAAGTGGAAGAGGCCAAGAAATCATTTTTTGGGGGGAAATAAGGAGTCCTGAGACTGAAGCCATCCAGGTCATTCTAACATATCCCAAGATAGAAGACAGCCCTGGGAAGAGCCTTGTCTTTAGCAAAGTCCTTCTTTGTGATGTGTGACACAAGTGGTCACCCACGAGCCGGGCGCGGTGGCGCACGCCTGTAATCCCAGCACTTTGGGAGGCTGAGGCAGGAGGATCGCGAGTTCAAAGCCAGCCTCAGCAATGGCGAGGCACTTAGTAACTCAGTGAGACCCTGTCTCTAATAAAATACAAAAAAGGGCTGGGGATGTTGCCCAGTGGTCGAGTGCCCCTGAGTTCAATCCCCGGTACCAAAAAAAAAAAAAAAAAAAAAAAAAAAAAAAAAAGTGGTCACCCACCATCAAACCCTATGTTGCTCTCCTCAGCCAGGGCAGCACAGCCACAGGTGTGCTGCCACCTCCTCTTCTGATCCTCCTCTATTTTATTTCTTAATGATTTATAAACCCAGATGATGGGAATGCTGATTCCAGAGCACAAAATCTCTGTGGGCAGAATTTCTTTCTGCTAGGGATCATCTTTGTTTTGACCCAAATAAACTCTGTGTTTTTACACCCACTGTACCTCAACCTCTCAGGTATACACATGTGGAAGATCACAGCATCACCCCTTCACATAGGAGAAAGCCAAGACTCTTGTGAGACACACTTATCACAGGGACCAGCAATGGAGCCATGATCCCTGTTCAGCTTTCTGACTCTCCACTTCTGAGTTAGGTCCCCAATACTTTTCATTTTATTTTAAGATATTCTGTCACTGTGTGCAGATGCTGACCTGACCTTGGGCTCCTCCTGTGTCATCCTCCATGAGTAACTGTTGTTTGTTTTGGTGTTGTAGTTAAAACCCAGGTCCTCACCCATGCCAGGAAAGCACATGGTCACTGAAGTATGGTTCAGTCCCAGATGTTACCTTCTGTACCAGATGCAAAGCAAATGCTTTCTATCTGAATTAGTTCCCAGCACAGCCTGGAAGCGCACAGCCTGGAAGCTCCTCCTGAAAAGGGCTGGAGCCAAGAATTGTTCACACTAGCCAATTTCAGCTAGTGATTGTATAATATTACTTTCAGAAACAATTCAGAGGCTCGAGTGGAGGACATCAATCGGGAACAGTGATGTAAAACTGTCCATAAAGTGCACAGTGGGAGAGGAAAGGCAGGCTTCTGCAATGTTAGGAGGTTTTCTTTGTCAGCATCTGGGCTCCTCTTTTCCAGCCCCATGTTCTCTGCTCTAGGGGCCCAGGTGACTTTGTGCTGCCTGTGTCCCCTGCCAGTTCTGGTGCCCTGTAATTCCTAGAGAGGACTTCCTTTCATCATAAAAGACAAAAATGGTGAGATTGCAGACAGGGCTGAAGGTACAAGGTCAGCATCTCCTTAGGGCTTTTTTGTGTGGGTGAGCTGCAGAGCATGGTGGACTCTTGTATAGCAGGTTGCCCTTGGTGTCTGTCCCCTTGTTCACTGGGGTTTGATGTGCATCTCAGGTCCCTTATGTCCCCTCACCTCCCTGATGGTTGACTGAATCCACTCTTCCAAATGTGTAGGAAGCAGCGTCACAAATGCACTGTTTTGCTCCCAGTTGAGCCTCTTCAAAGGCTGCTGTAGTTTTTTTTCAAATTGCAGTTGCCTCCTGCTTTATAAAATGCCACCTTCCTGTCCACTTCAAATCATCACCAAACATACATTCTTTCCACTATGCTTCAAATAGACATGGTCTATTTGTTGTCATTTTTAATCTAGTGAGGTATTTGACAAAAAAAGAAATTCATATTGGATATTGAAACTAGGGCAGCTTTATCAGACACATTCTCAGTGCCCTGCGCCCCTACACACCCTTTTATTAAATTTTGAGGTATGGACCCACTTATTTTGGAAATTATATCCTATCTATATATGATACATCATAGTGCATAAATACATTTTACTGTCATGTATAGCTAATTAAAACAAATAAAAAATTTAAAAAGAAAAAAGGCTCTTGGGTGGAAAAACCTTAAAATTGGTGGCTGTCAGTTAAGATGGCCACCCAGATACTATGGAAAGTCCTTACAGACACATTATATATAAATCGAGTACAAGTGCTCCTTTTCCTGATTGTACATGATGTAGATTTACTCCTGTCGTGTAGTTGATCATGCATATAGGGTAATAATTTCTGATTTATTCTACTGTCCTTCATCCCCAGCACTTTTAAGTTTTATTTTAAGACAATATCTGGCTATGTTGCCCAGCCTGGCCAAAAGTTGTAATCCTCCTGCCTCAGCTTCTCAAGCTGTTGGGATTAAAGTCATTGAGAATCCAAGATATGAAAATAGTTTATTTTTGATACAAATATTATTGACCATACTCAGCAACATGGATTTTACTCTTCCTGAATGGTGTATGGGTCCCACCCTGGAAGATGTTACATCATATATATACACACACACACACACACCAGGGATTGAACCCAGGGGCACTTTACACTGAGCCACATTTTCAGTGCTTTTTATATTTTATTTTGAAACATGATCTCACTAAGTTTTTAGGGCTTAACTAAGTGCTGAGGCTGGCTTTGAAATTAGCAGTTCTTCTGCCTCAGACTCTCAAGCTGCTGGGATTACAGTTGTGTGCCACTGTGCCTGGCCTACATAAACTTTTATAAAAAAAAAAGTTATGTATCAATACATTAACCAATTGTATTGGTGGGATTATTTGATAGGTGGATTACAGTAGAAAAAGGAAAATTTCTTCTGTAAGTTTATTATTATGTGGTTTTTTTTTTTTTTTTTTTTTTTTTTTTTTTTTTTTTTTTTTTTTTTTGTGGTACCGGGGATTGAACTCAGGGGCACTCGACCACTGGGCCACATCCCCAGCCCTTTTTTGTATTTTTTTATTAGAGACAGGGTCTCACTGAGTTGCTAAGTGCCTCGCCATTGCTGAGGCTGGTTTTGAACTCGCGATCCTCCTGCCTCAGCCTCCCAAAGTGCTGGGATTACAGGCGTGCGCCACCGTGCCTGGCTTATTATTATGTTTTTATATTCGGTAGATGGTGGTCTTACGTCTGGTAAGTCAAGTAATATATTCTGAGAAGTTTATTAGTTTTGAGAATTTTTGTCTAATTCTGAAATAAGGTAATTGCCTATTAAAAGGCTTAAGATAGCCCAAGATAAATTTTGCTTCCCATACAGAACCTTGTCTTTCCACATTCATCGTGGTCTATTCAGCCAAAGTCTCATGGTCTGAATGTTAATTGATGTAGAGAAACTTTATAGAGGACTTCAGTTCACACATGTAAAAATCCTCTACTTGTGATTTTATTTTTCTTAGGTTTAGACACCATATCATCATTTCATCTGTAGAGAAGTGTACTGAGAATTTAAGACCTTTGACACTTCACAAGGTCCTAAATCCTCAGCCACTATCTTTTCCTAGTTATGCCACAAGGTGCCCACTGCTCTCTTGTATACTGCATGATTCAAAGAATTTTAGGCTCTGGTCAACTCTTATTAAAAGACAGCTTAAGGTGTGGTGTGCACACTCTCATTTGAGCCTGTGGGGACCTTGGAGCTAAGGAATCTCCTGCAACAAGCCTCAACCACACAGCTAACTAATTTGGGCATTTTTTCCCACAATATCTGTTCCCATCTCTTGGAAACCGGTGAACAGTCAGTGTGTGGCAGCTGATGCTGAGGGTCCATGTCAGCAGTGATTTCTGACCCTTGCATTCTCTCACAGTTGTGACACAACAAAAACTCTCCCAGAGCATAGGAACCATCTGCCCAAGTGCAGTGCTGTGCAAACCTTAAAACTCTCATACACTGGAGTCATGGTCCAGGTCTCCAGGGAGGGTGATCCTGGAGTATTTTAGTGACCCCCACCAGGTGGGAGGGGTGTACCAGCTGACAGTGACCTTAAGTGAGCTTGAGTCTGACAGGTTTGCTCCCTCAGCACCAGGCATTTCTGTGTTTATCACTGTGAAATAATCTGCTCACTTATTTGAGGCCCAGTTTTGTTTTTTCAGATCCAAATATGATGAAATGTTATAAAAGATTTAAAAAAAAAATGAAGATTTTAAAAAAGTCTACTTACATTTTTATTTGATAAATATCCTAATTTATAGCAAGGGAGCAGTCACACACACATATAATTCTTGCTTCTCCAGAGGCTGAGGCAGGAGGATTTCAGGTTTGAGGAGAACTCTACAAACTTAACAAGTCTCTATGCAACTTGGTGAGACTGTGTCCTAAATAAATATAAAAGACTTTGGATGTGGATCAGCAGTAAAGTGCCTGTGTTTTCAATCCCCGGTATCAAAAAACTTTTCCTCATCTTTGGAATACTCTTTGGGAGCTAGATTCTTAGCTTTTGAAATTTGTGAATTACATAATACTCAGTCTATAATCACTGTGATCTGTGCAACATTTTGTTTGGTCTTAGATACGGTGTACTATTTCCATTTTTTGAAGTAGGTTTTTCTGAAATTCACCAACAAGCACAGCTCCACTGGCCCTGGATTTCAGAAAATTTACTAAAATTCTCAGTGTGTTTTCCAGAGAGTGTAAATCATGGGGAAGTTCAGTCATTTTAATTTCCTTGGTAAGAAAGTGTACTAGCCGGGCGCGGTGGCGCACACCTGTAATCCCAGCACTTTGGAAGGCTGAGGTAGGAGGAGTGAGTTCAAAGCCAGCCTCAGCAGTGGCGAGGCACTTAACAAAGTGATACCCTGTCTCTAAATAAAATACAAAAAAGGGCTGGGGATGTGACTCAGTGGACGAGTGCCCCTGAGTTCAATCCCTGGTACCACAAAAAAAAAAAAAAAAAAAAAAAAAAAAAAAAAAAAAAAGAAGAAGAAAAAAAGAAAAAGAAAAAAAAAAAAGAAAGTGTACTGTCTTTCCATTGTTTTCATTTTATTTTATGCTTCTAATTTTGTACTTTTTCTATTATATTTTTTTTTCTCATTCATTAGATGTGTTTTAGTTTAGATATATATTTGTGTGTGTGTGTGTGTGTGTGTGTGTGTGTGTGTGTGTGTGACCTGCTGCAGATTGATCTCAGGACCTCATACATGCTTGGCAAACACTCTACTATCAACCTACTCCCCAGCAAAATAAAATAGTTTTTAAACTATTACTTATTTATTTACTCATGTATTGAATGCGGGGATTCAAGCCAGGGACTTGCTCATACTTGTGGTGCTTCCAAAAATACTTTCAAATTGGTGAAAGCATTTTTCTTTTGGGTAGGTGTTTCACTACTGATTAAACCCAGAAGGTTTGACCATTGTACACATCTACAGAATTTTTTTTTTTTTTTATTAATTATTTTAAAGTTTGTTTTAGTGGTAGATGGACAGAATATTTTGCTTTTTTTGATTTTTTTTTTTTGGATGGATATAAAAATCATACCAATTGCTTCATACTTGCTAAGCAAGTGCTCTGCCACTGAGTGACAGCTACACTTCCCCCATTTTTCTTTTGATTAAAACCAGGTTTTATTAAATTTCTGAGGTTTTGGCTATGTTACTGAGACTGGACTCATCTTGTCAACCTCCTGCCCTGACCTACCTAGTTGCTAAAATTTAAAGTGCATACCACAACACCACAGTCATAATGTCCCTTAAAGATAAATCATCCATTTCTCTATAGATGGTAAATAATATTTAAAAATCGTATTTTTCCCATGATTTTGAAATTTGCATATATAAATCTTGCTCTTTTCTTGGTTCTTGCATTAGTAAGATAAGGTATTCAGTATGTAATGTTGTTTCTTATGTATATATTTGTGAATCTTCCATGGTATCATAGTTTATTATTCACTTTATTAACTTAAATTTATTCTTCAGAGGTATTTTAGGCTTTTATAGAGCATTAGTAAGAGTTGTCTACAGGAACAGAATCAATAGCAAGAATGCTTTCAAAAAAGGGATTTTTATATTTTTTACATGACCAGAAGCTGGATAGTCCACAATGGTCATCGGCAGGCTGGAGAGGTAGAGAAGTATTAGCTGAGCAGTCCAAGATACTGAAGCTGCAGAACAAGAGGGATCAATGGTGCTACCTTAGTCTGAGATCCAATGCTTCTAGAAAATCCCTGGGGAATCACTGGCAGAGTTTGCTTTGGAATAGTGAAGAAAGGAAAGTGTGATATCCTCAGGCAATCACAGCAGCAGTGGAAAACCCATTTGAGAAGAAACTGGGTTGTATCTTGTCCTGCTGCCTTGTTCTTCCAACTTTTACTCCATCCAAGCCACCATCCTATTGGGATGATGTTGCCCACACCTAGGGAAGTTGTCCAGTTTGCTATCCCACATGCCAATCATTCCTAGACACACCCTCATGTCCACACTCAGAAAAGTCTTAATCATCAGTTTCTTTAATCCAATCAAGGAGACAATTCAAATGAACCATTACACTTAGTATCATTCACCCAATTGTCTCCAGGTTATAGTGTCCACTGTTTTCATTCTATTGCATTGCTCTTGTATATTTGCTAGTTACTGAATCAGAGTTACATGGTTGATGAACAGAGTGGATGAAGCAACAGTTTTTTTCAGCCAAAGTCCATACTTTACCTGAGGTTCCTCCTGTGTGTATGTGATTGTATGTGTCATATATTCTATATAATAATGTCATACAGAAGAGTTTCACTGCCCTGAGAATCCTGTGCTCCACCTGTTCATCACTCCTCTCCTTCTGCACTTCCCTCTCTGCTCCCTAAGTCTCTTGCTACATCGGTCCCGCTACTGTTTTTTATAAGGTTGCCTTTTGCAGAACATTGTTGACTTGGAGTCTTACTGCACTTGGCTGCTTCAGACTGGCTTTTTTCACTTACCAGTCTGCATTTAAGGTGGTATATATTTTATGTATTTACATTTTAGTTTTTTTATTCACCTGTAAAAGGTGCACCTCTTTTGATTCTATAGTTGGGGACTTCTGGATATGGCTGCTGTAATCACTGCTATGAGGTTTCTTTGCACAAATTTTTTATCTCATTTGGGAAAACACCTGATAGTGTGATGTGTTAAGTGTAGAGTTTACTGTGTTTACTTTGTAGGAGCATGGCTGTCTTCCAGAGACTCTGTTCCTTTTCCATTCACATGAGCAAGGAAAGAGTTCTTACTAATTTATGTTTTCACTCTCTTTCCCCTCTTTTGGAGCTGTTGGTGTTTGGCATTTGACCACTCCAGTGGGTATATGGTTATACCTTGTTTTTAGTTTGCAGTTTTCTAAAGACATGCTGGTGAACATCTCACACAATATTTTCTGTCTGTGTTTTTGCATGATGTGCTTTCAGATCTTCTGCTTATTTATGAGTTGGTTGCTTGCTTTGTCACTTTTTTTTGTGTGTATGACGAATATCAGGCCAGTGTCATTATGTGTTGTGGAAACATGTTGTCTAATTGTCCAGCTTCTCTTCTCATTCTCATAAGTGCATGTTTTGAAATAAGGATAACTTCCTTTCAATAAAGTTTTATTCACAAGTTTTTCACTCACAGATCATGTTTTTCTTATGGCCTATGGAGCCAACACGCCAAACCTCGATTTTATTTAAGAACTTCTGATTTTTTTTTTTTTTTTAGTGATGTTCTAAATTTTGAATCTATTTGTACAAGGTATAGGCAATTTTGGGGGGCTAGGCAGTGAGTCCACAGACTTCTAAGTGCCAGGTGGGTGCTGTTCTAGAGCTGCAGCCCAAGTTCTCAGTCCTATTTGTAAACCAAGTCTCCACTGAGAGCTGACACTGTGACATTTGTGAAATAAACATGTTTCATTTTTTGCATGTTAATGTACAGTATTATTGGAAAGATTTTTCAAGAGAATATATTTTTCCACTGATTTTTTTATTTTTTTTTATTTGTCAAATATCAGTACAATATATTTATATTTTGCCAAATACTACACTATCTTGATAATTGTAGCTTTTTAGTAGTTCTTAACCTTAGGTAGTGTCCATCCTGTGAATTTAGTTTTTTATTACTCTGTTGGTTATTCTGGGTTTTTATAATTGAAAATGTAACTTTAAAAGATATTTCATTGGTATTATATTGAATCTGTATCTGAAATTGATAAGAATTGATGTTAACATTGAGTTTCCCAACTATTAAAATGAAATATCTCCACATATTTGCCTGGTCTTTCATACTCTCTTTAGAGGCTTGCTCTTTTTGTCATACAAATTTTTTGTCAGTTTTTTTTTTTTTTTAATGAGAAATTCTCTATTTTTTTTTTCTACTATATAAACAAAGTGTGCTTTTGTTAATTTGTTTTTTTCCTATGGTTGGTGTTATGGTGGACTCAGGGTGCTCTACCATGCACCTACAGTCTGAGTCCTTTGTATTTTTTATTTTGAGACAGTCTTGTTAAACAACCCAGGCTGGCCTCAAAATTGTGATCCTGGGAAGGCTGTGTGTTTTGCTGTTGGGTAATGGTCAGGGAAGCCCTCCAGTCTGCTGCTATGCTACATTGTCTCAGACCCAACAGTGCTGTGATATATCTTCCAGTGTAATTGTGAATTCTTCATTGACCTGGGAAGTTTTGTATGTCTCTGCCTGATATATTTTGACTTTGTTTTCAGGTGCATGTATATTAAAAATTCAAGACATTTAATTGAAAGTTTAGCCTAGGGCCACCACACTGGCACATGTCTGTAACTACCAGCACCTAAAAAGTCTTAGTCAGGAGGATATCAAGTTCAAATTAAAACTCTACAGCTTTGGTGCTGAACTACTTAGAGATTTCCTCTCTCTCAAAAAAAAAATAATTCTAAAAAAAAGAGCTGTGGATGTGGCTCATTTGTTAAGCACCTCTGGTTAATTCTTTAATATAAAAAAATAAAATTACAAAAAAAAATAAATAAATGAATAGAAAATACTTTGGCCTGGAGATTTTGGGACTCTGATCTTTCTCCAGGATGGTCAATGTCCAGTCATTTATTTTCCATTCATGAGCCATGTTTTCCTGTTTCTCAATATTCTTTGTACATCTTTTGTTGTTGTTGTTTAAAGTGAATGAAAATGTGTTTCTCGCCTTTCTCAATGCCACTGTTCCTGTTTGTGGAAGGCTTCATGCGTTTGACTAGAGAATATGTTGTATTTGCTGTTTAAGTAAATTAGTTTGCTTTTGGCTCCTTTGACACATTTTCCTGAATGCCATGTGGTGGGACAGAATGGAAACTTTAGCAGTTTAAGAGCTGAGAGGCTGTGGTTTTGCAGACTGACACATAGCAGCTCTGCTTTATGACATTTCACCATGGAGGCTTGCAGCTGCTGCAGGTACCTGTAACACAGTAGCAGAAGCAACAAACAAAGTAGCAGGGAAAGAACAAACCCTCTTTAGGTTTAGTGTAGTAAAAGTCCCTAATAAGTGTAACCAGAGACCTTAGGCTGTTGACAAGCTTGTGCCCATATAAGAAATATAAAATTTTCTTTCCAATATATTGCCCCAACTCCCTTGTCTTGATGTCCTCAAAATTGTTTATGGATCAAACTAAAACCATTCTGTGCTCATGGCTAGGCTTTGGGAATTATTCCTCTGGGCTGTGGTGTCACTAATAAACTGTTGCTTCCAGATCTCTGTGTCCCTTTGCCTCATTGCCCCCTACTAAACAAGAAGGTAGAAAAGTGCAGTAGAAAAAGCAAAATCTGTCCTGTGGTTTTTGTGGGTAGATGACTGGGGCCTCTGCTATAAAAAAGCAGTGTTACTATTGAAAACTATTCTGTGTTTTTACTTTGGGAAACCCAGCCTGGGGAGGAACCAGTGCTGAGCATGTGGGTCTTGGTTCTCTCTGAAAAGTGTCATTCTGGTCTTTGTGGGATTTTTTTTTTTTTCCTGAGAACACCTGGGTGGCTTATTTTGGGGAAGCATACTGTGAATTGATTTCACAGTTGCTTAAACACTGAGCCAAACCCCCAGCACCACCAACCTCAATTGTTGTCTTTGTTTATTCTTATTCAGGGTTTTGCCAACTTGCTTATGGCCTAACTAATTCCCTGAGGCTGGCATTGAACTTGGGAGCCTCCTGCCTCAGCCTCCTAAACCTGGATGTTTTTGACACCTGATTCACAAAAGAAACTCTCTCTGAAGCTTTCTTTATCAGATTTTAGGTGATGGTTGAGTGGATAAAAGTAATTTGCTGTTCTTGTCTAATGCAGGTTGTTTGTTGACTCAAATTCTTTAAGGAATTCCTGCTAATTTTTCATAGTGATCACTTCAGACTTAGGAGGGTGAGAGGTTGTTTTAGACATTAAATTGTTCCATTATTTTTGTACAAATTTCCAAGACATGGATAAGATATGCTGTGTGTACAATGGACGAGTTTCCAAGGTCTCACACTGGGATATCAGGCTGCTGTCCTACACCAGATTGGGTAATTCTGAAGGACTAGTGCAAGTCACACTGTTTTTGCTGCCTCCACTGTTCTTCATGACTGCTTTATGTACATGTTGTGAACCTGTCAGAGATTTCAGGCATGAGGACGTTTTTGTACTAATTTTTCTGCTCGTGTTTTCTCATTTCTCTGGAGGTTTTGCATGTGGAGCAGCTCCTTCTACCTGGAGACATTTTCATCTTGGATATAAATGACTTACCATCTACAAAGACAAATTGACTATATTTGTATGAGGATATTTTGGGGCTCTATTTTCTTCCACTTCATGGCAGAACCATAATGTTACCAGGCTTTCTCTTCTGTTTTATTTCTTGGCAGTACAGTGATGGTTCCAGACTCCCTGTTTGTCATTTTGAAATGAATATATTTTATTTTCTAAAGGCTTATTATTTTTGTAGAATTCTTTAGCTTGTTCTTACATAAAATAAAATTTCCACTGGTGTAGTGGTGCATGCCTATAATCCCAGCATTTGGGGAGGCTGAGGCCGAAGGATCATAAAGTTAAATTTTAACCTCAGCTACTTAAAGGTCCTAAGCATGTTAGTGAATACTGTCTCAACATGCAAATGTGCTAGAGATGTGACACTGTGGTTAAGTGCCTTTAGTTCAATGCCTGCTTTTTTTTTTTTTACATTTTCAAAACACAAATAAATAAATAAAAGTAAATCTCTTGTAGCTTCTTAAAAGTGTTTTAGTCTTTCACATTTGAAAGTATAATAAATGGATATTTGTCTACAGAATAGAGGCCTTTTGCCAACTAGATTCCAGTTTGCCTGAACATCATTTTGATAAGTCTCCAAGACACCTGCTTTCACTCATCTTTTCATGTTGTGAAGGCCAGCCCACTGAAGAATTCCTCTCGATCTTTTGCTCACCTCTGATAATACTTGCTGCTCAGGAGCTCACACATTTAAGTCCTTGAGTATGGTTTTTTTGTCAGTGGCATGGGCACATTTGGTAGGTGCACTTTTTGGCTGTTCCATCACTGTGCAGATCAAAACATGCTTAGGGATGTACATGGATGTGTCTTGTTTCACACCCAAACAGTATTAGATAGGTGAAGACTGTAAGTTGCAAAACTATTTCTTTACCACACCCTGGACTTGCTTCTGCCTTAGGTTTCTTTGCACCAGCATCATTGCAGGCATGAGGAAACTCTTTCACAACAGACAACCATTGCACATGTAGCCCAACGTTGATCAAAATGTTTTTGAGCAGAACATGCCTATGTGGCACATGACTGTACCATATGTTAGTGAACTGGTTGCTTTTCAGAAGAGTTTTACAATCATTGGACATTCATTGTTGCTATAAGGTTTTCTAAAGTAGTGTCTGCCGTTATTAAGGAGATTGTTTTATGAAACATAAAATTTTGTAAAGGTGTTGATTAGACAAGGTGATATCTTTTGGCCATCGAGTTTTTCTAAGACATGTGACATCTTTCCAATTATCCCATTCTGCTTTGAAGTAACCATGAGAAATGATCAAATATTGTAGGGTTTCTTAATCATTATCCTTGTTTACTAGTTGACTAAATATTTCTCTGGGTAAAGTAGCTGCAAATTTCTAGTTGATCTCTTGGTGTAATCACACAGGTTTAGCTCAATCCCCAATTTACACATTGAGACAAACTCTGTGAAATGTTGTCTAAATGTTGTATATAAGGGGAGCTCTTACTGAGCCCATGCCCAGACTGTGTTGATGTGTTTTGATTGTAGGCACTTTTTTAAGGATGGAACAATAGAATTTCAGAAGGAGACAAAAGACCAGTATACACCATGTTGTGTATTTTAAGAGTGTAGGCCCAGTGAGCCAATATGGTTGGGAGAATCTGTCTCAAATGCTGAGTTTTATAAATCCAGCAGTTTTGTACTCAGTCAGCTTTCTATTCTAAGAGTACATACTATCCCGAGTGCTACTAATATTACCTTTTTACTGCACAAAACATTGTTAGGACTTGTAATAGAGGTGCAACCAACAAAGAAGTTAGGAGTGGCACTGGGAGACTGCCTTACTTAGTGTGAGCCCACCAAAGGAAGTGTAAAAAACACTCTACTATTTGTTTTTAGAGTGGCTGTAAAGAAATTGAGAGCACTATAGTTTTGATGGAATTGTGGCATTTATCTGGAAGCCAGAGAATCATGTGAACATCATGACTGTTGAGTACAGATTTCTTATGCTGTCAGTCTATCCTGACATCTACTATACATTTCTGGAATATTTTAGATCTCAGTGACCTTTGAGCATGTGGCTGTGAACTTCACCAAGGAAGAGTGGGCTTTGCTGAATCTATCCCAGAAGAACCTTTACAGAGATGTGATGCAGGAAGTCCTCAGAAACCTGGATTTTATAGGTAATACTGATATTTCTTTAATTAATGGAATAGAGAACTCATGTTTGTTTTGGTCACTTAAGTAAAACATGAAAAGAGAATCATTTGGTGAATTATTGCAGCAGAAAATGCACTTAGAACTTGGCAAAGCATTTCTAGTTTTTAAAAATTCATAACAATTTATTCTGGTCTGGGATTTTAGGTAACAAATGGGATGACAAGATCTTGGAAGATCAGATCGAAAATTCTGGGAGCAATCTAAGGTAATTGTACTCAATAAAGAAATTGTTGAGTGAATCTGAAATGTCATATAATTTTTCAAATCAAACCAAATAATATGAACAACTTCAAATATACTTATTCTGATAAGATTTCTCTTACCAGAAATATATAGTTATTTCTACAAGTGATTCAGTCTATTCAAAGTACCTGACATGCAAAATGTATTATGAATTGCATATGTGAATATGATGTTTTGGATAGTAGACATAGGGAATCTGTGTTGCAATGGATGATTTCTTTTTAATATCTTTATTTTCAGGCAAATTGAACAAGTTAGCAAACCTAGGCTTTACCTGATGTTGGTAGGAATGTAAGCCCATCCTAGCTTTTACCTGATTTTGTGAGTAATGTAAACCTAGGACTATAAATAAATAGAATATCATGAATGAATCATGCATTGATAATGTGCTGGTAATTCTTCAGAGAAGACATATAAAAAACTTCAAAGTCAAAGAAGATAGTGTGGGGAAACTTTCAATGAGATTCCAATTCTTAACTGGACAAAGAAAAATTTTAATAGAGTAAATCCATGTGACTGCATTATGTGTGCAAATGACTTCATATGTTTTTCATTCCTTTATAGGCAGATCACATCTCCCTCTGGACACAAACGCAATAAGCATGAGGAAGGTGAAGAGAATCGATGTGAATCTAAACAATACAGAAAATCTCTGGTTTCTCTTAAAAGGGTTCAGACACAAATGTTAATACAATCAGGAGATCGACCTTATAAAAGTGCAGTATGTGGGAAAGGCATCATTTGTCCCAGTTCCATTCAAAGTCATGCAGAAACACATACTGGTTGGCAACGCTGTGAATGTAAACAATGTGGTGAAGCCATTTTTTCTCTCACAGGTGCTCAAGGACACATGATAACACACAGTGGAAGTAAAAGTTATAAATGTAACCAGTGTGTCAAACCTTCACTTGGTCCTCTCACCTTAAGGTAAATGAACAAACACATACTGGAGAACAGCCCTATAAATGTAAACAATATGGAATACCCTTTGCTTTAATCAGTGATCTTCATGTACATAGAAGAAAACATACTGGAGAGAAGCCCTACGAATGTGAAGAATGTGGAAAAGCCTATGCTAGATCCTCTCAGCTTCACACACATGGTAGAACTCACACTGGAGAGAAGCCATATGAATGTCAACAATGTGGAAAAGCCTTCATTATGTCCTCTTACCTTAAGTTACATCAGCAAATTCATACTGAGAGAAGCCCTATGAATGTAAGCAGTGTGGCAAAGCCTTTACTCAGTCCTTTCACCTTCACTCACATGAACAAACACATACTGCAAAGAAGCCCTATGAATGCATGGAGTGTGGCAAAGCCTTCACCAATTCCTCTAGCCTTAAGGTACATGAACGAACACATACAGGAGAGAAGCCCTATGAATGCAAACAATGTGGAAAATCCTTCTATAGTTCCTCTAACCTTCACTCACATGAACAAACTCATACTGGAGAGAAGCCCTATGAATGTAAGCAGTGTGGCAAAGCCTTCAATCGATCCTCTCACCTTAAGTTACATCAGAAAATTCATACTGGATTGAAGCCGTATGAATGTCAACAGTGTGGAAAACCTTCACTCAGTTCTCTCACCTTCACTTACATGAACGAACTCATACTGGAGAGAAGCCCTATGAATGTCAACAATGTGGAAAAGCCTTCACTCAGTTTTCTAGCCTTAAGGTACATAAACAAACACATACTGGAGAGAAGCCCTATGAATGTAAGCAGTGTGGCAAAGCCTTTGCTACTTCCTCTCGACTTAAGAGACATGAACAAACACATACTGGAGAGAAGCCTTATGAATGTAAGCAGTGTTTCAAAGCCTTCACTCAGTCCTTTTACCTTAAGAGACATGAACGAACTCATACTGGAGAGAAGCCCTATGAATGTCAACAATGTGGCAAAGCCTTCATTCAGTTTTATCACCTTCAGAGACATCAAAAAACTCATACTGGAGAGAAGCCCTATGAATGTAAGCAGTGTGGCAAAGCATTCACTCAGTTATCTGCTCTTAAGGTACATGAACAAACACATACTGGAGAGAAGCCCCATGAATGTAAGCAGTGTGGTAAAGCCTTCGCTATTTCCTCTTACCTTAAGGTACATGAACGAACACATACTGGAGAGAAGCCATATGAATGTAAGCACTGTGGCAAAGCCTTCACTACTTCCTCTTACCTTAAGGTACATGAACAAAAACATACTGGAGAGAAGCCCTATGAATGCAAACAATGTGGAAAAGCCTTCACTACTTTTTTTTCCCTTCAGATACATGAAAAAACTCATAAAGGAAAGAAGCTTAATGAATGTTTATGAATATAAAAAATTCAGCAAAGCCTATGACACATAAAGTCATCTTCACAGGCATTGATGAATGCATACATGAATGAAGACTTATGAATGTAAAGAATGTGGAAAAGCCTTTGTTACATCCTGTCAGCTTAACATACGTGAAAGGAGACCCACTGGAAAGAAGACCCATGAATGTAAAAAATGTAAAAAAAAATTTGGCACATCTCTTCTGCTTCTCTCATGTGAACAAACAAATGTGCAGAGAAATCTGTCTGATGAAAACAACTGGCAAAGTGTTTTGTTATTACTGTTTCAGTCAAACATTAAAAAAGTTTACTGGAGAAAAATCATTGAATGCAAAATGTTGTAAATCAATATTTCATGTCATCTTCAATAAAAAGAAAGGCCTCACACTGCTGAACATATATATTGTACTGCAGATTTAGTCTGGTGGTACTATACCAAGGAGCCACTTTCGTATACCTTTTAATAGTTTTTTTTTTTTTTTTTTTTTTTTTTTTTTTTTTTTTTTTTTTTTTTTGGGTAGGGGTATAGAATTTTGCGGAGTTACTTAGGGTCCTGATAAATCACTGTAGCTGGCCTCACCTAGTGATTGTTCAACCTCAGCCTCTTGAGTCTCTGGGATTTAAGGCATACACCACCAAATTGACTGAATGATTGTTTAAACATGAAAAATATGACATATCATTTCATTTTCCTGTTGCCTTAAAGGACATTTTACTCACACTGGAAAACAAGTATTCTGAATGTGAGGGATTTGCTACATCAGCTCAGCTTCACATCCCAGCAATATTTTTCTCTTCATATATGAAAATACTCATGGAGAGAAGTTCTGCAAATGTGAGAAATGTGGGAGATATTTTAGTTTCTCAGTTCCTTCTCAAGACTGGTAAGATTCTTGTTGACAGTTTCATGGAAAAATGAATAAATCCCATGCAAGTAAGAAATATAAAGTGTTCAGATGTTCTAGTTTTGTTCAGTTGTATGAAAGGACTGATACTATGGAAATTCCTGTGGACTTTTTTGTATGTTATTAGAGACAGGGTCTCACTGAGCTGCTAAGGGCCTTGCCATGGCTGAGGCTGGCTTTTAACTTGTGAACCTTCTGCCCCAGCTTCCCACGTGTTGGGATGACAGGCGTGAGCCACCGCGCCTGGCTAGAGATCCTGTCTCTAATAAAATATAAAAAAGGGCTGGGGATGTGGCCCAGTGGTCTTGTGCCCCTGAGTTAAATCCCTACCACCAAAAACTTAAAAATACCAGGAGTTTTCTGTGAAGCCATACGTCAGCCTCAAATATCTGGTATCCTGTATCTTATGGTTGCATGAGCCAATGGGATCGAAATGCACCAACTCAAGTCCCGCCTTGTGGTCCATGCCTGTCAAACCAGCACTTGGGAGGCTGAAGCAGGAGGCTGGCATATTAAAAGCCAGCCTCTGCCATGGCGAGGCCCTGAGCAACTCAGTGAGACCCTGTCTGTGTTTTTGTTGTTGTTTTTATTCTCTTTTTTGTTTCTGGGAATTGAACTCAGTCAGGTATACTGGCTGCCTATCAGATTCTGGCTCAAACAGCCTATTAATTTTTATTTTTTCTTGGCTTTATTGATCTGACCTGACTCAATTTACCTATCTATACTGACTGCCTATCAGATTCTAGCTAGAACAGCCTATTAATTTTTATTTTTCATTTGATATCTGGTCCCACTTGTTTTGGAAACTGGCCTCCAACTTTGATCTTTCAGCTTCAACTGCCCAAGTCCCTGAGAATACAGACTGTGCCACTATTCCTGGCACAAATAACATTTTTTTTTTTTTTTTTGTAACAGGGATTGAACTCACGGCCACTCGACCCCTGGGCCTGATAAAAAGCCCCCCCCCCCTTTTTTTGTAGTTTATTTAGAGACAGGGTCTCACTAAGTTGCTATGGGCCTCGCCATTGCTGAGGCTGGCTTTGAACTCTGATCCTCCTGCCTCAGCCTCCCAAAGTGCTGGGATTACAGGTGTGCACTGCCGTGCCAGGCTCAAATAACATTTTTGAAAGCATTTGTATTTTATTTGTGAATGTTATACTTTAGAAAAAAGAAAAATTACTTACCGCTTTCCTGTTTTTGATCAAAATAACCACTTTAAAGAAAACGAGGCAGTTGGTGATAGATCCTAAGGATATTGAATCCCAGGCTGCATACCTAGCTTTTTTTTTTTTTTTTTTTTTTTTTTTTTTTTTTTTTTTTTTTGTACCAGGGATTGAACTCAGGGGCACTAGACCACTGGCCAACATACACAGCCCTTTTTTGTATTTAATTAGAGACAGGGTCTCACTGAGTTGCTAAATGCTTTGCCATGGCTGTGGCTGTCTTTGAATTTGTGATCCTCCTGCCTCAGCCTCTTAAATGCTGGGATTACAGGTATGTGCCCCATGCCCCGCTTTATTTATTTATTTATTTATTTATTTATTTATTTTTCTTGTAGAATTCTCTTTTTTTTTTTGCATTTTCTTTTTTTTTATTATTTATTTACTTATTAATCATGCACAAGTATAGTATTTTTGCCATAACTTTTTTCTTAATATAAATTTGTTTCCTTTGTGGTACATGACAGTTGAATGGATTTTGATACATCACACATTAACAGCTCCATTTTCTGAATATACATGATATAAATTCACAGCAATCTTGTGATCATATGTGCACATAGGGTAATAATTTTTCATTCATTCTTGTGTCCTTCATCCCCAGCCCTTTTAAATTTGATTTTTAGATAGGGTCTTGCAATGTTGCCAAGCCTGGCTTAAAAGTTGTGATCCTCCTGCTTCAGCTTCTGAAGCTTTTGGGATTAAAGTCCTTGACAATCCTAGCTAAAGAAAATAAAATTTTTTTTGATACAAATATTAATTACCATACTCAGGAACATGGATTTAACTTACCTAGAATGGTGTATGTGTCTTACCCCAGAAGAGATTACATCATTTATTTAGTTTTTTTTTTTTTTTTTTAATACCTGTGCATGAACCCAGGGATACTTAAACACTAAGCCTTATTCCAGCCTTTTTTATATTTTATTTTGAGCCATGATCTTGCTAAGTTTATTATTGTCTCACTAAGTTGCTGAGGCTGGCTTTGAAATGGAGTTTTCTTCCTGCCTTAGCCTCTCAAGCTGCTGTGATTACCATGGTGCCCTGCTGTTTGTGGCCTACCTGAACATTCATAAAAGAGAGTTTTGTATGAATACATTATCCAGTTTTAGTGGTAAGATCATCAGATTGGTGAGCAACAAGAACAAAAAGAAGGGTGGTGAGATTTCTTCAGTAGGTCTGTTGTTTAAACATTATTAGTTTGTAACATGGTGGAAACTAAACATCTGGTAAAGTTAGTGATATATCCTGAGAAGTTTATCAGTTTTAAGAATTGTGATCTGATACAGAAATTAAGATAATTGGCTATTAAAGGGCTTAACAAAGTCCAATATAAGTTTTGCTCTCCACACAGATCCCTGTCTTTCTACCCTCATGGTACTCTAGCTAGCCAAAGTCAAGTGTTCTGAAGGTTCATTGAAGTAGCTGCAACTTCAAAGAGAACTTCAGTTCTTACTTGTGAAAATCTTGTGCTTCTATTTTTATCTTTCTTAGGTGTAGATGCCATGACAGAATTTTTTGGGCAGAGGTTCTGTTTGGGCACTTACAGGGTCTCATATCCTCAGCCACTATCCTTTCCTGGAGCTGTCACGAGGTGCCCACAGCTGCCCTATGCCCTGCATGGCTAAAAGAATTTCAGGCCCTGGGTGAGCTTTTTCTACAGGACAGCCTGTGATGTGGGATGCAGCCTCTAAGGAAAGCAGCTGGGGGCCATGGGTTGAGGAAGCTCCTAGAACAAGCCTCACCTAGACAGTTACTTTTTTGTAACGTTTTTCCCCCAAGCTCTGTTCTCATTCCCTGTAGACAGGTGGACAGTCAGCCTGTGGATGCTGGTGCTGAGAAGCAAGGTCAGCAGTGATTCCTGCCCCTTGCTTTCTCTCACATTGTGAAAAAGCAAAAACTCTTCCAGGGCATAAGGACCACCCACCCCAGTGCAGTGCTCTGCAAGCCTGAAAAGCCTCATAGACTGGAGTCATGGTCCAGATCTTTTGAGAGGGTGATCCATGAGGCTTCGGTGAGCAAACCCAGAGGGAGAATGTTCCAGCTGTCAGCGACCTTTCCTGCCCCTTGAGCCTTACATACCTCTGCTCCCTCTGCACTGGTGGATTCTGTGTATCATTTTTTTTTTTTTTTTTGTGGTACCAGGGATTGAACTCAGGGGCACTCGACCACTGGGCCACATCCCTGGCCCTTTTTGTATTTTATTTAGAGACAGGGTCTCACTGAGTTACTAAGTGCCTCGCCATTGCTGAGGCTGGCTTTGAACTCGCGATCCTCCTGCCTCAGCCTCCCAAAGTGCTGGGATTACAGGCGTGCGCCACCGCGCCCGGCTCTGTGTATCAATTTGAAATAATCTCCTCACTTTTATGAGGCCCAGTTTCATTTATTCACAAATAAAATGACATATTATTCAAGAAGAGAGACAGAAGTGGATTTAAAAAGTCTATTTACATTTCCATTGTTCAGAATCCTAATGTTCATCCAGGTGCAGTTTTGCACACCTGTGATCCTCGCTACTCCAGATGCTGAGAGAGGAGGATTGCAAATTTGAGGACAGCCTTGGCAATTTAGCCAGTCCTAATTTAACTTGGTAAGACTGTGTCTCAAAATGAAATATGAAAATGGCTGGGTAAATGGCTCAGTGGTAAAGTGCCTCTAGGTTTAATTCTTGGTACCCAACCAATAACAAACAAGAAAAAACCCTTATTTAACTTCTGGTAGCCCTGAGAATGTATAGAAAATTTGTGGAATTAGATCTTGTTATTTCAGTGAATTGACATCAAGGTCCTAGATTCCAGAATGTTACTTAAGATATAGAGAACGTCTGTCTTGATTTATTGCTGCAGAATACAAATCCATTTTTAAGAAATGGTGGTGGTGGATAAATTAATGAATGTAATTTTATGAAAACATCAGTTTCTGTCCTGTACAGGTGAAGAATTTTACAGAAAATACTTTTGTTGTTGCTGGGCACGGTAGTGCATGCCTGTCATCCCAGCACTGGGGAGCCTGAGACAGGAGGATCACGAGTTCAAAGCCAGCCTCAGCAATGACAAGGCACTTAGCAACTCAGTGAGATTCTGTCTCTAATAAAATACAAAAAAAGAAAAAAAAAAAAGAAAAAAAAAAAAGAAGGGCTGCATATGTTGGGTATGTTGCCCAGTGATCCAGTGCCGCTGAGTTTAATCCCTTTTTCCAAATAGAAAAAAGAAAAAGAAAAAAAAAAGGAAAAAGAAAATACTTTGTTGTTGTTCTTGTCTGGACTTTGTATGTTGATATTAACTGTATGATTGTTTTGGGGGTGTCTGGAATGGACCCAGAGGTGCTTAACCACTGAGCCAGATCCCCAGCCCCTTTTAGATTTTTTGTTTTGAGACAGAGTCTTGTTGCATTTCCTAGGGCCTCAGACCCTTGAACTGCTGGGATTACAGGTGTACACTATCACACCCATCTTCACTGTAAATTTTAAAGGACAATTTTGGCAATACCTGAAATACCCAACTTTATTTTTTAATCACTATATACTTTATCAGTGATATAGTAAATGGCACCTGTTTTTTGAAAAGTATAGATAAATGTGTCTAAATAAAGGTGCTAATCCTCTTCAGGACCACTCCCACCATGTCACCTACTGCCTGTTCCCTCTTAACTGCCTCCTTCTAGGGCCACCCCATTGGGAGCTGGCCTTTTAGCTTAAGAAATTTAGGAGTAACCTAAATGCTCTCTCTTCTCACTCTGTTCTGTACAACATTGTGGCTGTTCTTAGATATAGTCTATTGTTTCCATTTTTTGATGCATTTTTTAAAAAATATATCTCTGCTTTAGCTGTACACAATGGGTTTATTTGTACATGGTGCTGAGGATCGAACTCGGGCGTTGCACGTGCCAGGAAATGCTCTACCACTGAGCCACAACCCCAGCCCTACTTTTTATTTAATTTCACCAAAAAAACACAGAAAACCATATCCTGACTTTCAGGGAATTTTTTGAAATGCTCAGTGTTTTTTCAGAGATTTTAGATCATGGGAAAGTTAAGACTCCTTTGTAAGAAAGGGTGTTGTCTTTGCATTGATTTTGGTGTATTTTATGTCTCTCATTGTATACCTTTTGTGTTATAATCATTTTTTATCACTCTTTACATGTATTTTAGTTTTTATTTATTTTTTATTGGGATTGAACTCGGGAGCACTCGACCACCGTGACACATTCCCAGCCCTTTTCTGAGTTGAATCCCTGGTACCATATATTTTTATTAATTAATCAATTAATTAATTAATTTATATATATAACAGTACTATGCATTACAATTCATGATACACATATAGAGCACCTTTTTACATATTACTTTATACAAAGTATATTCATACTATTCATGTCTTCAAACATGCATCTAGGGTAATTCTACTACATGCATGTCAGATAGAACACTGATCTCTAGAATATATAAAGAACTTAAAAATCTTAACACCAACAAACCAAATATTCCTATCAATAAATGGGCCAAGAAACTGAACAGACACTTCTCAGAAGTATATAATCAATCAACAAATACAGGAAAAATTGTTCAACATCTCTGGCAATTAGAGAAATGCAAATCAAAACTAAGATTTCATTTCACTCCAGTCAAAATGGCAGCTATTAAGAACACAAACAACAATAAATGTTGGAGAGGATGATGAGAAAAAGGCACACTCATACATTGTTTTTAAGACTGCAGAACGGTGCAGCCAATATGGAAAGGAGTATGGAGATTCCTTGGAAAAGTGTAAATGGAATCATGTTATGACCCAGCCGTCCCATTACTGGGTCAATTCCCTAAGGATTTAAAAACAGCCAAGTATAGGGACACAGCTACATCAATGTTTGTAGCACTACAATTCACAATAGCTAGGTTGTGGAACCAACCTAGATGCCCCTCAGTAGATAAGTGGATAAAGAAAATGTTGTTTATATACACAATGCAATATTAATCAGCAATAAAAGAGAATAAAATAATGGCATTAACAGGTAAATGGATAAAGTTGAAAAATATAAAGCTAAGTGAAGTTAGCCAATCTCAAAAATCCAAATGCTGAATGTTTTCTCTGATATAAAGAGGCTGATTCACAGTGGGTTTGGGTTTGGGAACATAAGAGCATTAGAGGAAAACTGGAAAGGTCAATGGGGAGGATCGGGAAGGGAGGGGAAAGAGGGTAGAAAGGGTAAAAAAAAAGGAGATAGAATGCCTTGTCCCATTTATTGATTGGGTTGTTTGTTGTTGTTTTCTTTTTCTTTTTTTTTTCTTTTTTTTTTTTTTTTTTTTTTGTTTTTGTTTTTGTTTTTGTTTTTGGTATTAAGGTTTTTGAGTGCTTCATATATCCTAGACTTTAGTGCTCTATCTGATGTGCTTGTGGTAAAGATTTGCTTCCATTCTATAGGTTCTTTGTTTCTATGATTGTTTCTTTGCCTGAGAAGAAACTGTTTAGTTTCCATCATTCCTTTTTATTAATTTGTGGTTTTAATTTTTGTGCTATGGGTGTCTTATTAATAAAGATGGGGCCTAATCCAACATGATGGAGATTTGGACCTAATTTTTCTTCTATTAGTCACAGGTTTCTGGTTTAATTCTTGTTTTCTTGATCCACTTTTAGTTGAATTTTGTACATTGTGAGAGATAGAGGTAAATTTCATTTTGTTACATGTGGATTTCCAGTTTTCCCAGCACCATTTGTTGAGGAGGCTACCTTTTCTACAATGTACATTTTTGTGCCTTTTTCTAGTATATGAAATATAAATGAAAATTGTAGATATGTGGGTTATTCTCTGTGTCCTCTATTCTGTAAAATTATACACTATGTATATATAATATGTCCAAATATTCCCTAATGTCAAGTATATTAAAAAAAATTAAATAGCGTAAAAATGCTATACTCATAGACCAGTCAGATATGCAAAAACTGAAATTACTAGAATTCTCAGGGCAAAAACAGGAGGAATTTTTGGTTATCTTGACAGAGGAAAGATGTCTTAGAAATTACACTGAAGGCACAATGTGGAAATTTTTTTTGATTATTATTTATTTATTTTTTTTTGTTATAAAGGATTGAACCTGTGGTTACTTAACTACGGATCCACATGTCCATCACCTTTTTATATTTTATTTATAGTCAGTGTCTCACTGAGTTGTTTAAGGTCTCACTTAGTTGGCAAGACTTGCTTTGAACTCACAATTTACCTGTGACAATCTCCTGAGGCATTCGCAAGACAGGCAAGAACCACTACACCAGCAAGAACAGAAAATTTGATGAAGAGTACTTAAATCTCTAGATTTAAGCATTTAAAATGTATGCATACAACATTATAACTTTATAGCAATTAACGTTTTAATTTATAATTATACAAAAAATTTTTTATGTGAAGAGATTTTTGAAAAGAAGTTGCTGAACAAGAGAAAGTATTTCTCATTACATGTTTGATGAATTTCTAGTCTCTAGAGTATACCAAACTGTTGTGTTGATAATTACATGACAGCTGACCAACTGAAAATTGAATTGAGAATCATGAAAACCTGAATATAGCTGCTGCTTTTATGCTGTTTCCTAAGGATAAATTTCAAAATGCCAATTGTTAACCTTCAGTCCCGATCATGGGGATGATCTACAGTAAAGCCACTCATTTTTTGGATGAGGACTTGGTTCTTTCAGTGTTATTTTCACTTACCTGTTTTCCAAAGGTTATTGATATGCTGTGTGCAAATACCTAATACCTCGGAAGCCTGGGATATCTTAGGGCCGGTATCCACTTGCTGCCCGGGTGACACAATATGTGGCTAACATGTACTGTATGATCTTGCAGGAGCCAGTAAGGGGGCACTCTTTCCCCACACTTCACGCTTCGTCTGCAGGATGTCTCCATTCAAGGATGAATGATGGAGTCTGAATCTCATGTATGCTGTCAGGGAAAGTAAAGTTACAAAACAACACCTGACCTTCTTTGAGCAGGCAGTTCTTTTACTGACAGTGTTATGACCTGCAGGCTGGGAGACTTCATGGGAGGCTGGTTCTCCATGGAGCCTCTCAGTACAGTCTGCCATCATCCTCATTCTAATTGCAGGGTGATGTAGCTATTGTCAAACTAAAGTGCCCCAAGTGTCAAAAGCATCACACCCAAATTAGTGGAAGATGCCATTAAATCGTTTATCTTGGGAAATCAAGAGGCCTGAGACTGAAGCCATCCAGGTCATTCTCATATAGCTCAGGATATAAGACAGCCCTGGTAAGAGCCTTTTCTTTTGCAAAGTTCTTCTTTGTGATGTGTGACACAAGTTGTCACCCACCATCAAACCCTTTAATATTCTTTTCAGCCAGGGCAGCATAGCAACAGGTGTGCTGCCACCTCCTTTTCTGATCCTTCTCTATTTTTTTTTTTATGATCTATAAACCCAGATGACAAGGATGCTGATTCCAGAGCACAAAATCTCTGTGTGCAGAATTTCTGTCTGCTAGGGATCATCTTTGTTTTGGCCCAAATAAACTCTGTGTTTCTACACCCACTGTGCCTCACCATCTCATGTACACACAGCATCGCCCCTTCACATAGGAGGAAGCCAAGACTCTTGTTAGACACACTTATCACAGGGACCAGTGAAGGAGCAATGATCCATGTTCAGCTTTCTGACTCTCCACCCCTGAGTTAGGTCTCCAAAAATTTTATTTTATTATAAAATATGGTGTTACTGTTTGCAGATCCTGACCTGAACTCAGGCTCCTCTTGTGTCATCCTCCCTGAATAACTGTTGTTTGTTTTTGTGTTGGGGTTAAACCCCAGAACCTCACCCATGCCAGGAAAGCACATGGTCACTGAAGCATAGCTTAGTCTCAGATGTTACCTTCTGTACCAGATGCAAAGCAAATACTTCCTATCTGGATTAGTTCCCAGCACAACTTGGAAGCTCCTCCTGAAAAGTGCTGGAGCCAAGAATTGGTCACACTAGCTAGTTCCAGCTATTGGTTGGATGACATTACTGTCAGTCACAATTCAGAGGTCGGCCTGCATGCCATCAATCAGGAACAGTGATATGAAACTGTCAAAAAAGTGAACAGTGGGAGAGGAAAGGTTTGTTTCTGCAATGTTAGGAGGTTTTCTTTGTCAGCAATGAGCTCCTGTTTTTCCAGTCCCATGTTCTCTGATCAAGGGGCCGAGGTCTCTTTGTGCAGCCTGTGGCCCCTGTCATCTCTGGTGCCTGGTGATTTCTAGAGAAGACTTCATTTACCAAGAAAGACAAAAATGGTGAATTTGCGGCCAGGGCTGAAGGTAGAAGTCAGCTTCTCCTTGGAGCTTTGTTGTGTGGGTGAGCTGCAGAGCATGGCAGACTCCCTTATAGTAGGTTGCCCTTGGTGTCTGTTGCCTTCCTTGAACACTGGGGTTTGATGTGCGGCTCATGTCCCTGGTGTCCCCTCACCTCCCTGCTGGTTGACTGAATCCACTGTTCCATATGTGTAGAAAGCAAAGTCACACATCCACTTTTCTGCTCCCAGTTGATCTCCTTCAAAAGCTGCTGTAGGTTTTTTTTTAAATTGTAGTTGCCTCCTGCTTTCTAAAATGCCACCTTCCTGTCTACTTCACATCATCACCAAACATTTGTTTTTCCCACTATGTTTTAAATGAAAACAGTCCATTTGTTTTGATTTTTCATCTAGTAAAGTATTGGAAAAATTTTTTTTTCATATTGGAGATTGAAACTAGGGGGGCTTTATCAGAGACTTCCTCAGTGTCCTGCCCACGTTCATACCCTTTTATTACATTTTAATATCTGGACCAACTTATTTTGGAAACTGGCCTCAAATGTGTAAAACTCATGCTTCAGACTCCCAGATCTCTGGGATTACAGGTTTGTGCCACTATCCCTGGAAAGAATAACCCTTTTGAAAGCATTTATTTTCTATTTGTGAATATTATTCTTGAGGGTAAAAAATAATCACTTCACACTTTTCTGTGTTTGGTCAAAATAACTCTTTTAAAGGAAATAAGGCAATTGTTTATAGGTCCTAGTGATATGGAATCGTGGTGAGAAACCTGGCCCCCTTAAGGATATAAATTAATTATTTTATATGAATTTTTGTATTACTTATACATGAAAATAGAATGCATTTTGCCACTGATATAAAAATAAGAAACCTTGAGAAAAGCAAGCTAGTAATGAAAAAAGGAGATCAGGTGAAGATACTCCCTTGGTTTTATTTGAGAGAGCTGACACATAAAGGCACATCCCTTTTTAGATGTGGGAGGGTTGCTAAGGAGGAAGCAACTTGGGCTTTTGAGTACAACGTTTTTGTGGGAGAGGCTTGGGGATTACAGCCAGGTGGGTCCTAATGTGGGATATTAAGGGCAGGGTTGGGAAGACCTTGGGTGGGAAAGAATGAAGGCAGTTAAGAATGGTACTGGCTTGAGGGAGTGGTGAGCCTTTCTCATAAATTCTCTTGACACCAAATAGACCCTTAGAGCAAAGGTACACAATAGAGGACACAGAGTCACACCCTCATAAATAGGGTTATCTCTTACTAGTTAAGGGAGTCAAAAATTTTAACTGGAGAATAGATAGCCTATTCAGCAAATGGTGCAAGCAAAACTGGAAATCCACATGTAGCAAAATCAAATTAAACCTCTCTCTCTCACCCTGCACAAAAATCAACTCGAAGTGGATCAAAGACTTAGGAACTAGAAAAGAGACCCTACACATATAGATGGAAAAAATAGGCCCAAATCTGCACCAAATCTGACTAGGATCTGACTTACTGAACAAGACCCCTAAAGCACAAGAAGTAAAATCAAGAATCACTAAATGTGATCGATTCAAATTAAAAAGGTTCTCCTCAGCAAAGGAATCTGTTAATAATGTGAGAAGAGAACCTACAAATTGGGAAACATCTTCACCACATTCAACTTTGATAAAGCATTCATCTCTGGGATATATAAAGAACTCAAAAAACTTAACACCAAAAAAAAAACCAAACAGCCCTATCAATAAATGGGCTAAGGATCTGAACAGACACTTCGCAGAAGAAGAAATACAATTGATTAAGTAACATACAAAAAAGTGTTTAACATCTTTTGCAATTAGAGAAGTGTAAATCAAAACTACTTCAAGATTTTACCTCCCTCCTGTCAGAATGGCAATCATCAAGAATACAGGCAATAATACATGTTTGGAAGGATGGGGAGAAAAGGTACATTTGTACATCGCTAGTGGGACTGCAAATTGGTGCAACCACTATGGAAAGCAGTAAGAGATTCCTCAAAAAACTGGGTATGGAAGCACCATTTTACCTAGCTATCACATTTCTTGGTTTATACCCAAAGAACTTAAAGTCAGCGTACTATCTTGACACAGCCACATCAATACTTTTAGGAGCTCAATTCCCAGTATCTAGAATATGGAACAACCTAGGTATCCTTATATGAATGGATAAAGAAAATGTGGTATATATACTCAATGAATTTTTACTCATCTTCAAAGAAGTAAAATTATAAATTTGCCAGTAAATTGTTGGAGTTGGATAATATTATTCTAAGTGAAATAAGCCAATCCCAGAAAACCAAAAAACAAATGTTTAATCTCATATGGTGATTTTAACTCACAATAATGTGCGGGTGATGGGGCACTTGAAGGACAAAGACCACACTGGACCACCTTGTCAAGGGGTGGTTTATTAAGGGAAGGGAGAGGGGAAAAAGAGAAAGGGAAAGGAGAGGGGAATGGTATAGGGAAGAGCTGGTGGAAGATGGCGGTAAAAGAGAGGATGTTCTGGACTGGCCGGGGCTTAAGTACAGAGGGGAGGAGGCGTCACTTCCATAGTCCAGATTGTGTCAAAAAGGGAGAACACACCCTGGGAAAAATTTCCGCAAGAGGCCAGTATTCCCAGGATCAGGAAGGGTGGAGACTCGAAGCCCACCAATTGTGGAATCTCACGAGAGATGGGCACTTCTGGGAAGGTACCTGGGGGTATGGCCTGCCTGCCTGAATTTTATCTAACATTTTTCCCTTTTTGTTTTATTAGCAAGTGGGGCATCGTGCCTATCAGTCTGGCTGTTTTGAGCTGAAAGGGGGCTATGTGGGGTGTTATTTGTTGTGGAGATGTGGGCATACAAGGGAGGCAGTTCAGACTTGATCACTGAAAAATTCCCAGGAGGTAGGCATAAAAAAGATCCATCTCTCCAGGTATGAGATAGATGAAGTTTCCTTGAAGGCAGAGATTGGTGAGGGTGTCAAGCCAAATGTCTGCAGAAACTCACTGAGGAAGTCACCCAGCTATTTTCTGGAAGAGCATGTAAAAATTGTAGGCCTTGCGAGTTTACAGGTAACAATATTATGAAAGCAACAAAGAAAAATAAGGTGAGAAGGATTATTGTTCATAGGCCTTTGTTCCACCAGGTGGGACTTACCTTGAATAGGTCAATAGAGAGTGTGAGGCTCATCATAATGAGCATAGGGTGGCAGGTTATGGGCCTCTCACAGCAGGCTGATGAAGAGTCTAAGTCATCTCTGGTTGGAATATTCCATTGTTTTTTAACAGTTGATAATCCCTGAGAATAAGCTTGTTAAAAGTTCAAAACAAGAAAAACCAAAATATTATTTTTAGTCAGTATCAGGGACATAATTAAAATAAGATTTTATGGGGTTAGTGGGAAGGGGAGAGCAAGTATACTGAGGTAGTTGTTTGTCATTCTTTTGTGGATCTTCAGCTTGTTGAGCATCTGGTTCCAGTCTGAAAATGTGAATCCAAGATGTCAAGTTCCCTGAGGTTCATGAAGCTTAGCAGCCATGGGTGTGCACAGCATAACCTGGAAGGAGCCTGTCCACTTTGGGGCAGGGGAGACTGATCCCGTGTTATGGGGAGGGGAGAAATATACCCAAGAACCAGGTGTTAATGGGAATGAAGCAGTGAGTCTGCTTGGGTCAGGCAGGATGTTATCTTGGCACATCCATAGCTGATGTCTGATGAAGGATAAGAGAGGAGAAGAGAGATCTTCGGGCAAGCATCTTTGAATTGGGGAAATTCCCAGTGGAAGAGCTGACCACCCAAACATAACCTCAAAAAAAGATAGTAAAGAAGGTTTCTTTGGGAGGACTCTGAGCATGAAGAGAGAAAGTGTAAGTAGTTTGACCCAGTCCAAGCGAAGATGAAGGGAGAGTTTAATCGGAATATTCTTAAGAGTTCTATTGGTCCTCTCTACTTTCCCTGAAAACTTGGGGTGACATGGGGTGTGAAAGCACCAAGAAATGTTAAGATAAGTAGAAATATTTTGGCTGACATGAAAAACAAATTCAGGCCCATTGTCAGACTGGATGGACATGGGCAACCCGAAGCTTGGACAAATTTCTGAGACTAAAATAAAAGCTACTGTGGAGGCCCTTTTGTTGGATGTAGGGAAGGCTTCTACCCATCCAGAGAAGGTGTCTACCAAGACCAGAAGATATTTCTGTTTCTGAAAAGTTGGCATGTTGGTGAAGTTTATTTGCCAATTGGCTCTTGGAAGCTGACCTCGAGCTTGGTAAGATGCAAATGTTCCTGGTTTAAGGGGAGTGTATGGATTGGTGTGCTGACATGCAGTGCACATTGAGGTGAGTAGATGGAGAAATTGTGTATCCTCTGGAGTCAGGGTGAGGAAAGACATAGCAAAAGTTTTGAGGGCCTGATTGTTAGAATGAAAAAGAGAATGGAAATAGAAGAGGATTGATTGTACTGAAGGGGATGTGGGAGTCTGGGTAGTGTATTGGACTGGAGCCAGAAGAGAAGGAGAAGATTGTGCTGCTTTTTTTGCTGCCCTATCAGCCTTCATGTTTCCATAAATTATGGGAGAGTCCCCACATTGGTGTGAAGGACAGTGTGAGATCCCTATTTGTTTTGGCAGAAGAGAGGCCTGCAGGAAGTTTGATATTAATTTAGAATTTGTAATTGCAGAGCCTTTTGTGTTCAGGAGCCCTCACTCTTCCCATATTGCCAAATGTGAAAGCAAAATATGGTAGACATATTTTGAGTCTCTGCAGAGGGTGAGGTTTTGGTCACCAACTAATTACTGTTGGTATGTGGTGTTGGGAGGGAGGGGTCTGCCTCAGTGACCTCTATTAGGCAGACTACAGTGTAACTGGCAAAACGTTGCCCATCCTTAAAAAAAGAGCTGTCATCTGTGAACCAGATTAGGAAAGAGTCAGGAAGTGGTCACTCTTGAATGTGAGAGGGGTGAAGGATTAAAGCCTCAAGCATCTTTATACAATCATGTTCTGGGGGTTCTGAGGAGACTGAGAGGAGGGAAGCTGGGTTTAAAGAGGATCAGGGTTGGAAAAAGATTGAAGAACCATGCAGATAAGAAATGAGAAGAGAGAATGCGAGAGGGAGGGAGAGTTTGAAGGTTCTTATAGATTAGTAAATCTTAAATTGTGAGGAGAGGCAATAGTGACATGAGAACCAAAGGTCAGCTTTTTGATTCCTGTAGAAGTAGGTAAGCAGCAGCCAGAGCCCAAAGACAGAAGGCCCATCCACAAACAGTGGGGTCAAGCTGTTTAGAAAGGCAGGCAACTGGAGCAAAAGTGGAGACCTTGTATTGGCCTAAAACACCTGAGCCAGACTCTCCACTTCATGGACATAAAGGGTGAATGGCTGAAGAAGGTATGGGAGGTGAAAAGCCGGGGCCCGTAATAGTGCCCGCTGCAGGTATTTAAACTCTGCCTGAATGCCTTCAGGGAGGAACTTCTCTTTAATTCCCTTGGCTGCCTCATACAGGTGCTATGCATAAAAAGAGAAATAGTGAATTCAGGCATGGAAATATCTTGCTAGGCCTAGGAAGGAAAGAATCTCTTCCTTTGTCTTCGGACAGGGGAGAGCCTTGATGAGAGCCTTTCTGTCTACAGTAATGGCCCTCTGCAGGGACTGCTGAGTTATTAATGGCTGAGGTCTAAAGCTACCCCCTTTTTGGGCCCTAAAAGGGGTTTCCTCCTGCCCGCAGAAAGAATGTAGCTTACCTGGCGAAGATAGGCTTAACGGGCAAAAATCGCTGGGTGCCTCCCCCCCGCCTGATGGATGGATACTACACCACACCCAGGGAGTTTTGTAGAAAGCAAGAAGCCAAAAACTCAAATTTATTGACCAGGTACTGAACTTATATAGGCCTAGAATTAACCAATCAACCAGCAGGGCGGTTAGGACTCTCACGCTACGTCATAGCCACACCCCCATGCTTAGCCCCGGTCCTCCAAAGGGCGTGGTAAGCAGCACGTGGTAAGTCCTTCCCCTTGGCAGACAGCGTCCAGAAAGTCCGAACAATTCCCCTTTTTTGTTTTTTTTTTTTAAATGGGGCCTATCCATTTTATATTTCAAAAATGGGATGTCCCATCCTGTAGGGTGTCCAACTCATTCGAGAGTGTGCCTGTCTAGGTTGATTTCTCCTCTCTGGGAAAAATCTTATCCGTCATTGGCTACCACTCTAGCACTTCAGGTGGACATACCTAGGGCCAGCAAGAGGCCAAGGGGAGCACACGGGACAGGACAGTCACCTTTGGCAAGGCTTGACTGGATGGCAAACCTGTGCATCTTGTTAAGGACTGTGGCCAAGCCTGTAGGGTTTTAGCTCAGCGTGACAGCAGACCACCTAGCTGTATCAATCTGGTTAGTTATATAGGGCCAAAAAGTGAACACAAAGACAATGACAATCAGGGATTTCACCAAAGGAGAAAGTCCACCAATTTAGCAGGGATTTCACCAAAGGGAGAAAGTCCACCCATTCAGTTCAGTCTAAAGAAAACCTTTTGGCATAAAGTCCGGACAATTGTCACGGGAATGGCATTCTCTCTAGCATAAAGTCCAGACAATTGTCATAGATATAGCGCTCTTCTCTCAGAGTTCAAAGGAAGCCGTCTAGCATAAAGTCCAGATAATTGTCACAGGAATGGCACAGTCCCTCTTCTCTCATCGGAGAGGGTTGAGATACTGACAAAGAAGGAGTCCAAGTTAGTGTTTTTTGATGAATTTTGAAATGGATGTGATGAAAAGTTTAATCACAGCAGGACAGGAGATTTGTCACAGTGTTTTCATTTCTGTGGAAAAAAGAAAGGATCACTCCTCAATAGCTTGTGCTCCTGGGTGAAGGAGCCCTAATTAGGGCTGTTGTTGTGAAGCTCCACCTGACGCACCTGTAGTCATTTTGGTCGGATTGGCAGTATTTGAGATCTCTGGCAGGCACCCATATAGGGTTTTGTTCTCCCATTGGGAAGACACATCCAAAACCTCTGCCAGCACTTATTAACGGATCGGGACCTCTCCAGAATCCAGTTAATGGGTATTTCCATCGGACCTCAACTTTTACATAAGGCGTTTGGTTAGACCAGTGTCTTTGAAATGCAGACAGAGGCTGCTGTTTGGAAAAATTTTAAATATTTAAAGTAAGCACCTTTTTAAACTAAAGGGAAGGAATATGAAGGAGCCCTAATTAGGAAGGGCTGTTGTAGCTAGCTGGAAGCCATGGGTTCCACCTGATATGTATGTGACGCACCTGTAGGCACCCGCAAACCTGAAGGTATATAACCGGGGGTGAAAGCGGTCCGAGTTAGGAGAACGGAGAATTCAGTCAGCCGGGCAGTCACTCGGTCGGTCAGAAGAATCAGAGCGGCCAGAACGTAGGCAGAGCGGTTACAGAAGAGAAACCAGATAGAAGAAGTAATGACTGGCCAGAGTTAGGCCGAGGCTCCAGAGGACTGGTCAGAGTAAGACCGAGGCTCCCGAGGAAGACAGAAGACAGAAGAAGGAAGAAAGAAGAGAGAAGAAAGAAGCTCTAGTCTTTCTCTAAGCTAAGCTCTAAGACTCTAAGCTAAGAAGACAGGAAGAAAAGCTCGCTCTAAATCTTTCTCTCTAAAAATCTTTCTTTCCTCTCTAAGCTCTAAGAAAGTAGAAGTAAAAGTAGTTAAAAGCTTAACTTTGCCCCCGAGAGTTTTTATCCCGGTTTACGGTACCAGGCAGCTTACACCTGGGTAGTCATTTTGGTCGGATTGGCAGTATTTGAGATCTCTGGCAGGCACCCATATAGGGTTTTGTTCTCCCATTGGAAGACACATCCAAAACCTCTGCCAGCACTTATTAACGGTATCGGGACCTCTCCAGAATCCAGTTAATGGGTATTTCCATCGGACCTCAACTTTTACATAAGGCGTTTGGTTAGACCAGTGTCTTTGAAATGCAGACAGAGGCTGCTGTTTGGAAAAATTTTAAATATTTAAAGTAGCTAGCTGTTTTCAACTGGTCATGGGGGTTGCTTCCCCCATTTTGTTTTATTAATTGGTCCTTGAGGGTTTTATTATGTCTCTCTATGATGGCTTGTCCTTTTGGGTTATATGGGATCCCTGTGGTATGCTTAATATGCCAAGTGTGGAAGAACTTTTGTAATGATTTGCTCACAAAACAGGGTCCATTATCGGTTTTAACCTGTTTTGGCAATCCAAGAATAGCAAAGCATTGTAAAAAGTGACTTTCAGCATGTTTAGCCCTTTCTCCAGACTGTGCCATGGCCCAACAAGCATGTGAATAAGTATCTATGGACATAAATATATATTTTAATTTTCCAAATGGCACATAATGGGTTATATCAGTCTGCTAGATAGCGTTGGGCCGTAGGCCTCTGGGATTTACCCCAGGGGACTGGAGAGGTGGGACCTGTAAGAAGGGCAAACAGGACTTACATGTCCTTACAATCTTTTTTAAATCTTTTATAGAAACTAAAGGAAATTTATGATGTAGTCCTCTCCAATTTAAATGAGTAAGGTTGTGAAGACCTTGGGCTAACTGAAGGTCTTGTTGATATGGGACTGTATCTGTTAATACACCTGTGGTGGCCAAATGGTCAGCGGCCTGATTTCCCTCAGAGAGGGGCCCACATAAGCCTTGATGTCCCCTAAGATGTTGGAGCAAAACAGGTTCATTACACCCCTTTAACAGGGATCAAACCTGAATCATCAGAGGGGTTATAGGATTATTATCTATCTTTATATATGAGGCATTTAGAGTAGGTAATAGGTTAATTACATATAAACTATCTGAGAAAAGATTCATAGGCTCTTGGACATGGGTCAAGGCTAATGCAACAGCATATAATTCTTTAAATTGAGCAGAACCAGTAACTGTTTCAAAGTATTGTGTCCTTTGGCCTGAGGATGGGTGAAAAATTACAACTGCTGACCCTTCTTTTTCTCCATCTGTGAAGAGATTTACTGCCTTGGGGAGTGGCTTGATGGAAAAAAGGGTGGGGGGAGTCCACTCCAGTTTGGGAAAAGAAGAGGTCCATTTGGTTGACCCGTAATGACAGTCAACTTTTCCTAGAAATCCTTCTAAAGCATAGGAGACTCTAGGGTTGTTTCTCCATATCCACTCAAAGTCTGACAAACGGTAAGGAATTGTTAAAATATCTGGGTCTTTTCCATAATGCCTCAATGATGTATCTCTCCCTTATATTAAAAGATCTGCTAATTGATCTAATTGGGAATAAACTCGAGGTGCTCCTCCCACAGAGGAATGTATCTACTGTAAGGGATTTCCCATCTGGGTGAGAACAGCTGTAAGGAGCTTAGCACCTGAGAAAAACCACAGATATAGATGTTGCTTTGGTTGGTATCGAGCCAATTGGGCTGAATTGAGGGCATCTTGGACTTTTTGTAATATTGACAGATGACTTTCTTCTAGTATAATCACATCAGAGGGGGATTTTCCCCGTAGCAACTCAAAGAGAGGTAATAAATCCTCACCAGAGATATGAAGCCATGGTCTTAACCAGTTTAGCTCTCCTAATAGCTTCTGTAACTCTGGAAAAGAATAAGATTTTTGAATGACTAGTTTAGGTTTGAGAGGACAAATCGAGTCTAGGCTAAGTTTTGTCCCCAATATTTTAAAGGGAGGAATAGTTTGTACCTTGTCATTGGATTTGTGTAACCCTCCTTTTTCTAAGAGCTCTCGAAGGGTCAGATAAGCTGAGCTCAGTAGTTGGACATCAGCAGCTCCCAGGATGATGTCATCCATATAAAAATATAGGGTGAGCTGCGATTTTTTCATTAATGGTGACAAAAGACATGAAACATAATATTGACAAAAGGCTGGGCTGTTAGCCATACCTTGAGGGAGAACTATCCATTCATATCACTCATCTGGCTTCTGAAAGTTAACTGAGGGGATAGAGAATGCAAACTTTTCATAATCATCTGGATGAAGAGGTATTGAAAAATAACAATCTTTAATATCAATAACAATTAAGGTTAAATCTCTTGAGATAGAAGGGATCCAGGGGAGGCCACGCAGAGGTGTGCCAACAATGAACATCCTATCATTAATTTTTCGGAGGTCTTGTAACATCCTCCATTTCCCTGTGGCCTTTTGTATAACAAAAAAACAGGACTGTTCCATGGGCTAAGAGAAGGTCTAATGTGTCCTAGGGCTAACTGTTCTTGGACAATTGTCCTCAAATGGTTTAGTTTTTCAGTAGGAAGGGCCACTGCTCGACCCAGATTTGGGGGCCATCTCGCCATTGAATGGCAGGAACTTGGGGAGCAGTGGCCCTTAGGATTGGGGGTGAGACCCTATTTGATGATTGGAAGTTTTTCTCCCCGTATCTTTAGTTAATATATTATTTTGAAGCTCTCTATGGGTTGTAGTAATGTAAGCCTCAGCTTCTCCTAAGATGTTTTGGCCTAATAAATTAGAAGTTAATCCAAAGGCCACAAGGGGATGAACTTCCCCTTGATTTCCATCTATGTCTCTCCATTTAAGCCAATTTCTGGTTTCTTCTGAATGAGTGTTTCCACCTACCTTAAGTAACTGGGGCCCTGGAATTAGTTCCCATTGGGGTGGAATCTATTCCTTCCTTAGTATAGTACGATCTGCCCCAGTATCAATTAGGCAACGAAATTTCTTTCCTGATATATAAATATCCATCTTTGGTCTAATCCCTGGAACAATAAGAACTGTCCAATGGACCTTAGGGGGACTGTGAACAGGGGAATCTCCTTGTGTAACGGGGCTGGAGGATGCCCCTTTAGGAGTTTAAAGGTTTCCCCTGAATATCAAATTTAGATCTGCAATCTTTTTTCCAATGATATCATCTTTTACACCTAGAACAAAGTGTTCTAGGGGCAGGTGGACTTTGAGTCTGGCCAGGGGAGCATTCTGGAGGCCGACCAGGGCCATTGGGGCAGTCTTTTTTAAAATGGCCCTGTCATCCACACTTAAAACAGGCCCCTTTTCCTTTTAAAACTGTTGCTAATACCTCAGTATGGGCATTAAGGGCAGTGGTTAATATTTGAGATTGGTGAGTTGTCGAACCCACATCTTTGGTGGCAATAATCCATCTCCCCATAGATCTATCTTTTAACCCGGCACAGGCCAGCTTGTGATCTGTGGTCATCCCTTCCCAAACTAACATTTTTGCAAATTGGTCCCTCATCGTACCAGGTGGAAATTTCCTTTGAAGGCTTTTTTCCACTCTCTCAATAAATGAGGCCAGATCCTCATTAGCTTTTTGAGTGATTCCAGCTATAGGAGGCTCTGTAGGGCCTTCCTCTAGGTTTTTCCATGCTGCCAGCCCTAAAGCTCGCACCTACTCTCGGTAAGGGGCTGGTATTGCTGCTTGTTGAATGCCTGTGGCATATTGGTCACTAGTTCCTGCCAGCATCCCAAAGGTTATTGGTATGGGAGGATTTGCAATTTGGTTCCTCTCAGCCTGCATATGGCATTCATCAGAAAAAACATGCACACCATTTAATAAATAAAGGTCCCGGGAGCACGGCTTTGGTTAGATCCTTCCAATCTTTACTCGTGCAGGCGTGATGGGCTAGGCTTTGTAAAATACATTCTGTCCATGGCGAGTTGGGCCCATCTTCCGCCACAGCTCTTTCTAATTTTTTAACTCTTGAGTCTCCCAGGGGTACCAAATCTGTGGTCTGTCTCCTCCCGGATTTAAATTAACTGGAAATGCCATTACAGGTGAAAGCCCACCAGAGGGTGCTAGCAGCTGCTGTGAAATTGGCGCCTCTTGGTAAAGCGGTGGGGCAGAAGTCTCGGCAGGGGTGGGCTCATAAAATGGCGGATCTCGCTCACAGGGTGGTGAGCCATGTGGCCGATGGCCTTTGTCCTCAGGGAATTTGTTAAAGCTCTCTAAGGGAGGGGCTGTAATTTCTTGATTGTTAGTTTTTCTTAATTCCCTAGAGCGGGATTTCTCTACTTCTAGGGATTGGTTAGGCTTCTCCAAATCCACGGACCAGGAGGGGCTGTTTAATTCTCTGGACCGGGAAAGACTAGATTCAGCTATTTTATTTTCCCGCAGGGCCTGCTCCGTTACCTCAATTTGTATGATTTGAGGTGCCTGATCTGTGGCCTCTGCAGATTCTTTTGCTTTTTGCATGAGAGAGCATGTTTTTAGAGCGGATAAAGCTGGATAAACTCCTGGAGGCGGGACTTCCCCGTTTTCATTTTCTCTCTCTCTTAAAATTTGTTCCGCTTGGTGCCACGTTTTCCACGAATTAAAATCAGCCTTTGGGAGCCAGGGAGCCGCCCGTATTAGTGAGCTCCAAATTTTTTCAGCTTGAGTATCAGAAATTTGGAGACCTTGCTTTTTAAAAATACATCGCCATGCCTCGAGGGCTGGGTCCTGAGATTTTTTAAATATTAATGCTTGCCCCATGGTAGAGGATACTTTTGCCAGAGAGACACTGCATCTCTAACCGTGCTAAGCCTACCGATAATTTTTGTGCCCCACACTTGGGCGCCAACCTGCCGGGACTGCTGAGTTATTAATGGCCGAGGTCTAAAGCTACCCCCTTTTGAGGCCCTAAAAGGGGTTTCTTCCTGCCCGCAGAAAGAATGTAGCTTACCTGGCAAAGATAGGCTTAACGGGCAAAAATCACTGGGTGCCTCCCCCCGCCTGATGGACGGATACCACGCCACACCCAGGGAGTTTTGTAGAAAGCAAGAAGCCAAAAACTCAAATTTATTGACCAGGTACTGAACTTATATAGGCCTAGAATTAACCAGTCAACCAGCAGGGCGGTTAGGGCTCTCACGCTACATCATAGCCACACCCCCTTGCTTAGCCCCGGTCCTCCAAAGGGCGTGGTAAGCAGCCAAAGTCCTTCCCCTTGGCAGACAGCGTCCAGAAAGTCCCAACAGCCCTCGACTGATGGGAAATCTTAACTCCTAATTAAACATCCTGGTGCCAAAGACCAGCCCTGGTAAGGGGTGGGGGCAGCAAAGTAGTCGGCTAAATGATGAGAGAAAAACCACGCTGTACACAGGTCAAGAGCCTGAACTATAACTGTACTTTTTTTACGTGAGTTTCTATAGCCCAGACTGCACAGTCTTTTACATTACAGCTTTTGAAGTTACATTAAAGAATTTCAGAGTTATACATTCTGAGGGAAACTGGATATTTTTCTAAGTACATATTACTGATTAAAGTTATCTAAAGATGTAAGAAAAGCATACATTGATCAATCTTAAATGTCAAAAATAATCATATAGTAATACAAAACATGTTTTTCACCTAAACCTATTTCTGTAACCCCTTAAGTCTACTCATAATTTCTCACAGCTAGATTGCTCCGATATATCATAGCTAAACCTTAACTGAACTCAACTTACTATTGTTTCCTATAATAACATTGTTTTGAATTTTGGAAGAAGAAAGTATAGTTATTATTCAGAAGTCAGGCTAAAAGGTGTTTTTCCCTTGATCAAGTGTCAGATCTAAGGGGTCTCTGCCATGGAAAACTTATATCAATATATCTTAAACTAATATCCTAAACTTACTTAAAATAAAAGAATCATCATCACAAGAAAGCCTTATAAGTATAACTTAAAACCTTATCAGTATAACTTAGAAAAGTCTGAACTATGGGGCAGAGCAAGAGTCACAAGTCTTATCATTACTTACAATTCTAATGTCTAATTATAAACCTGTTTTACCAGTGTACCTAAGAAATTGCTATTACCTTTGAGCTCCTGGCTCAGATTCCACAATGTCAGATTTATGCTTAATAGCTAACTTATGAGTCCCTAGTGGTCACACAGAAACACAGTAAGAATACAGAGATAGAATTAACCATCGTGGCACCATATTTGTGTTATATCATTTCTTAGAAGAGGGAAACATGCCTTGCTCTCTTTCCCTATTATCAGACAAGGAGCCTTGCTCATTTGTCACAAGGAAGATGTCACAACCTAGGTCTGGGCAAGTTGAACCTTAGATGGGGAAACAGAATACCCACAAGAGGAAAGAAAATTTAAAAGGGTGTAAGAGTCCTCACGAGCTGTAGAGAAGGAAGGGATGCAGAGGAGAAAGTCATTTACGTATTGCAGAAGAGTAGAGTCAGAGAATTCAAGGGCTTTGAAGTCAGCAACCAGTGTCTGTCCAAAGATATGAGGGTTGTCTCGACAACCCTGATGGAGGACTGTCCAGGTCAATTGTTGGGACGCTTGAGTATCAGGGTCATTCCAGGTGAAGGTGAAAAGGTCGTGTGATTCCCAAGCTAAAGGGACAGTGAAAAGCCATCCTTGAGATCAGTGACTGAGAAATGGGTAGATATCTAAAAAAATTAGGGAAAGAATGGTATAAGGATTTGGGACCACAGGGTGTATGGGCCTGATGGCCTTGTTGATGCGAGGAAGATCTTGGACAAGCCAATGTGACCCATTGGATTTCTGAACCACCAATATAGGAGTATTACAAGGAAAATGAGTGGATCTGAGAAAACATTTAGGCAGAAGATCTGAGATAATGGGTTGGAGACCCTTAAGGCTAGTGGCTGGAAGTGGATACTGGGCTTTGTTGGGAAAACACCAGGGATCTATAAGGTGTATTTGTACGGGGTTGCAATGAGAAAGGGAGGGAGTCTGGGCATCCTAAACTTTGGGGTCTACCAGATAGGTGAGGGCAGGGTATTGGGAGTTTTCTGCATCAGTAAAGGGCTGAGGGTTTTTTCCATGGGTAGAGAGTTGAAGGGTTTTTGCCTCTGTAGGGGGGTGAGGGATTCCTGCATCGGTAGAGGGCTGAGGGTTTCCTGCATAAGTAGGGGAAGAAGATGGCGGAGCCAGTAGGGGTGAAGCTGAGGGCAGCGGAGCGGAAGGAGATGGTGGAGCTGGGAAGGGTAGAAGTGGAGACAGGTTTGGGGTGGAAGAAGATGGCGGAGCTGGGACGGGCAGAGCTGTGGGGAGCAGGTTTTCTAGAATGGTGGTAAGCCGGGGGCTGGACCTCTAACCCCAGTTCGACGTTTGGGTCACCGAGGGATACAAATGAATTGCTCAGTCAACATGCAAGCTGGCCTGTAGTACAGTGAGCACAAGCACAGAGTGAGGGATTCAAACGGAGGAGGAGAAAGGCATTCACATAGGATAGGTTCACCCACTGTCTTGATTGTTGGCAAAATTCGAAAAATTGCTGTAAAGCACAAGGTCTAGGGAGACTGAACTTGGCCATCTGCTAGGTAGGGCATCCTTGGGCCAATCTTGGATTCACAACTTTAAAAGTCTTTTTGGCTGTATGTCAAAACGTAGGCTGAGAATGGCTAGGTTGCCTAGGAGTAATTGTAGCGGGGAATTGGATGGGCGCAATTGGAATGGGAAGTGGAGCAACCAATTGTGAGTGAGCGTGAGGAATAGGAAGAGCACTAAGGTGGAGAATAGGGTGATAACAGTGAAGTGACCTGTAGGGGTTGGCTTAAGTTAGCTGGTAGGGGATGAAGTAAGTCCGCCAGAAAGTATAAAAAATGCCTTAGGTGAAGAGGAAAAAAAGCCCCCATATTCTTGTTCTGCATGGGAAAGATTAGTATCCCAGAGAGTGCCCCTTTCAGGATATATATCAGAATAATCAGACACATGTTGGGCCAGCCGGCGATAGGGGCTGCCACGCGGAGCGGACGCACGGACATAGGGATGGACGGAGGCGAGTGGAGTGGGGACATGTAGTGCACCAGCCAGTGGCCATGCTGTAACGAGGCACGGACATGCAGATGGGCATAGGGTCAGAGTTGGGCGGCGCAGGGACACGTGGCGTGCTGTGCGTGAGCCGGAGCAAGGACACGGGGCTGCCACGCGGCGTGGATGCGTGGACGGACAAATGGATGGAGGCATGCTGTAGAAAAATCAGACATGTGGTGTGCAGGCCTTTGGTGGGGGTGAGTTCGTGGTGCTGCCACGCGGCACGGACGTGCAGACGGACAGACAGATAGAGGCACATGGACGCGGGGTGTTCAATGGACCAGAAAATTATAGGTCTTCCTGCACAAAGGTTTTTCCGTGTCTCCTCCTGGATGGGAGGAATAAGACCCAAGTCTGGATGCTGAGGTCAGAACATGGCTCCTTGAGGCCCACTGTATACTTGAAAGTCTTAGGTGGGGTGCGATCCCTCCAGTATAGGCCACAAGAGGGGCTTCCGAACAATCAAAACTCAGTTCCCAGTGTGGAAGGCCCAACGGGTTTAGGAGCCCCAGGGGCGGAGGGGCTTACTAATACAATGACCAGCGGTGGGTGCGTTGGATTAAGCTGTTTGAAAGCGGGCAAAAAGCAGTACCCGGGTTGCTTTGTCTTCTGATTAAAGACATGCCCCACGTTGGGCCCCAAAATGAAGGGTAAAAACCACACTGGGACTGCCATCTAGTAAAAGGGCGGGTTTATTAAGGAAGGGAGAAGGGGAGAAAGGGATAAAGAGAAATAAGGGGGAAATGGGAAAGGGGAGAGCTGGTAAGAAGATGGCAGCAAAAGAGAGGGTGTTCTGGACTAGCCGGGGCTTAAGTACAGAGGAGCAAGAGCATGAATTTTATGGACTGGATTGGCTCAGAAAGAGAGAGCCCACCTTGGGGTGAATTCCCATGGAGGTGAGTATTCCCAGGTTCAGGAAAGGTGGGGACTTAAAGTCCACCAAAGGTGGATTCTCATGAAAGATGGGCACTTCCGGGAAGGCACCTGGGGGTATGGCCTGCCAGCCTGAATTTTATCTAACAGCACTAAGAATAAATAGGATTACCATAGATTAGGTAGAGGGAAATGATGGGAGAGGAGGGAGGGGATTGGGGGATAGGAATGATAGTAGAATGAAAGAGACAGTATTACTGTTTGTATATATGTGACTACATAACCAATATGATACTGAAACATGTACACTTAGAAAACTAAGAAATTACATCCCATCTATGTATGATACAGCAAAGTTCATAAATACATTCTACTGTCATGTATAGCTAATTAAAACAAATAAAAAAATTTAAAAGAAAAAAGGCTCTTGGGTGTGAAAGCCTTAAAATGGTGGCTGTCACTTAAGATGGAAACCCAGATTCTAAACAAAGACTTTACAGACACATTATATATAAATCGAGTTCAACTGCTCCTTTTCCTAATTGTACATGATGTAGATTCACTGCAGTCGTGTACTTGATCATGCACATAGGGTAATAATTCCTGGCTTATTGTACTGTCCTTCATCCCCCAGCCCTTTTAAGTTTTATTTGAAGACAATATCTGCAGGCAGGGCTTGTGGCTCAGCTGTGGGGCGCTCACCTAGCACATGCGTGGCCCAGGATTGATGCTTAGCACCATGTTAAAACGAAAGTATTGTGTACAAGTTAAAAAACATATGCATAAATACATATATATTTTAAAAGACAATATCTAGTTATGTTGCCCAGCCTGGCCAAAAGATGTTATCCTTCTGCCTCAGCTTCTCAAGCTGTTGGGATTAAAGTCATTGACAATCCCAGCTATGCAAAATAGTTTATTTTGATACAAATATTATTGACCATACTCAGCAACATGGATTTTACATTCACCAAATGATGTATGGGTTCCACACTGGAAGATGTTACATTATATATATATATACACACACACACACACCAGGGAGTGAACCCAGGGGCACTTAACCTCTGAGCCACATTCCCAGCATTTTTTATATTTTATTTTGAAACTTGATCTCACTAAGTTTTTAGGGCCTCACTAAGTTGCTGAGGCTGGCTTTGAAGTTAGCAGTCCCTCTGCCTCAGCCTCTCAAGCTGCTGGGATTACACTTGTGTGCCACTGTGCCTGGCCTACATAAAGTTTTATAAATAAAATTAAGTTATGTATCAATACATAAACCAATTGCATTGGTGGGAACATTTGATAGGTGGGTTACAGTAGAAAAGGGGAAATTTCTTCTGTAGGTTTATTATGTGGTTAGTGAAAGATCCAGAGATGAGCTCCTCCTGGGTCAGTGTGGACCTAATGAAATGGCATTATATATTAGATATGGAAGATGACAAACCCCAAAATTCGTGAGACCCAGCAAAAGGGGAGTGAGAAGAAAAGCCATACATTGAGAGCATTGATTATTTCCCAATAGAGTTCTTTCCTGGTGATTTAAAAAATAAACCTTAGGAGGAGGTGTCCATCCCACCTGGAAAGGCAGTCTCTGGGAAGAAGCTGAAGCATTAACCCTTCTGTAAACAAATCCTTCTCAGGTACCAACCACTGACCCCAGGCCTCCATCAAGTCCAGGAAAAATAAATACCAAAAACTGACCACTGTCCTAGACTCCCTCCCATTTCACCCCATAAAACAGACCCTAAATTTCTAAGTACTAAAACTGACTCCTTCACTGATTGACAAGCAAACTCCAAATTCCTGGGTACCCAAACAAATTTGATGTGCTCACGAGACCACCTCTCAGACCTATATAAGCCCAGGCCCTTTCTTTGTTTGGGGGCTCAATTTCCATCAGGAAAATGGGTCCCACCATGACATCATTTTGTCCCTGCATTCCCTGCCCTTGTGTGAAACTTTGTTCCTGAATAAAGCACTGAGCTGATTTGTGAAGCCTTCATTTATTCAAGTCTTTTTGCACTAACCGTGTCCTCCCAAAAGACAGAAGAGGATACAGACACAGAGCAGGAGCCACAAGGAGATGGAGGGAGATAATGGAGTGATAGGGCCACCAGCTAAGGGTCACCTGGAGCCCCAGGTGGTGGGAGAGGCAGGAAGGAGCCTCCCTGGAGCCTATGGAGGGAGCTCAGCCCTGTGACCTCAAACTTTATCTCTCCAGGGCTTGTGTGAGGAGGGTTTCATGGATTCCTATTGATTTAAGTCTCTTTGTTTTTTGTTATTTATTGCAGCAGCCCCAGAAATACTCTCACGAACTCAGCATAGTCTCCCTCAGCTTAGTTTTTTTTTTTTTTTTTTTTTTTTTTTGTACCAGAGATTGAACTCATGGGCACTCGACCACTGGTCCCCATCTCCAACCCTTTGTATTTTATTTAGAGGCAGGTTCTCACTGAGTTGATAAGTGCCTTGCCATTGCTGAGGCTGGCTTTCTTGCTTTCTTTCTTTCTTTCTTTCTTTTTTTTTTTGGTACCGGGGATTGAACTCAGGGGCACTCGACCACTGGGCCACATCCCCTGCCCCCCCCCCCCTTTTTTTTTTAATTTTATTTTATTAGAGACAGGGTCTCCCTGAGTTGCTAAGTGCCTCACCCTTGCTGAGGCAGGCATTGAACTCGTGATTCTCCTGTCTCAGCCTTTCAAGTGCTGGGGTGACTGGCGTGCATCACTGTGCCTGCCTTTAGACCTTACTTTTACTGTTGGAAAATAAACTGTTTTGATGCTGAGTTCTGCAGAACAAAGAATTTCACTTGTGCAGGCCGATTTTCAATAAATCCTTCCACTAACTACAAACAGCACCACCCCACCACAAAAACCCTGCTGTATACCTCAGTGAATCATTCCCATAGCAACAACATTCCTGATTTCCAGATCATCCAACATTCCTGCAGATCATCTTGCAAGTAGGATGGTTGGCTTGGAGTCTTTGGTGATTTCAGCTCACAGGTCCACAGAAGCAAACATACAAAGAGGAGAAGTAGCATGAAGTCTCTTCAGAGGGAAAAAAAAAAGGTAGAAAATAAATGTGTATGCTGGGGGTGGAGGCGCACGACTGTAATCCCAACATGAGGGAGCCTGAGGCAGGAAAATCAGGCGTTCAAAGCCAGCCTTAGCAATGGTGAGGCACTTAATAACTCAGAGAGACCCTGTCTCTAATAAAATACAAAAAAGGGCAGAGGATGTGGCCAAGTGGTTGTGGCCCAGTGGTCAAGTGCCCCTGAGTTCAACCCCTGGTACCAAAAGAAATAAAGAAAATAAATGTGTAGGATTTAGCATAAAACACTGCAGAGCAGCTAGCTAATGTAAGGTGTAAACAGCATGCACACCTAGATGTGGGCGGTCAGGGTGAGGACTCCATCCTGGCATCCAGTCTGTAGAAGGCAGGAACACTGCTGAGCTCCTATGATGCCTACTGAGCCCCAGGAGAATTATCCAGCTGTGGGAAGCCTCTGGTTTTGCACTAGGTCCAATAGCCCAAAGAAAACCAGAATGGAGTAACTACTGTTGTCACACAATCAAGAGGAACTCTGATAGAGGCCTATTTCCCTCCTGCCCCTAAACTGGAGGTTCTCAACAAACAATTGGAACTTGAGCCCTCAAAATAAGAAACTTCCCTCCTTTTTAACCCCATGAAAACTCTGCAGAGGTGCCCTGTTTGTCCCTCTGGGACACATTTCAAAACTCTAAGGATGATTGAAATTTCACATAGTCCTTAACCCTATAGACCATACTTTTCCGTTCATACATACATGCCTTTGCTAATGTATAATTTATAATCTAGACACAGCAAGAGATTAAGAACAGCAATTCAAAATAAAATAAAAGAGCTATAAGGACTTGCTGTAACAAATGTCAAACTTACACTTTTTTAACTTCTGTTATTTTTCCATATAATTTTGGACATCGGGGAATGAAATCCTGAGAAATTTTTACGACTAAATTAAGAAACAATTACTGAGTGCATCTGTGCAGACCTTTTTTCGCTCCTGCAGGCATCACAAAACATACCTGGTGACCCTTGGAAACACCATTTCTTGTTTTGCAAGTCATAGCTGAGTTTGGTTTGTACCCAGACCTGTCCACACTCCTCCTTCTCCCTTCTGCGCTCCTCCTGCATTAAGGTCATTTGAGCTCAACTCTCAGCAAAAGGCAGGAAAACGTGGCAAGAGTTGAGGTTCAGAGCCCTGTGCCTGCCTTTTCTGGTCCTCCTAGGGCCAGGAGGTGGCTGGTGGATTGCAGGAGCTTTTTCCCAAAGGGCACAATACTCCAGGGCTCTGCCAAAGGGCAGACGGGGCACTGAGAGGATTAGGACCTGCAGAGACACTTGGATTTTAAAACCACAGATGGGGGATTCAAAGCACCATAGATGAAGTTTAGCCAGCAGACAAGATTTCCTGGGAGCATCTGAACAGGTGGCGAGGAGCCCCACAGCCTCCACCGTACCAGGGACTTCTCTTAAAAGGGACTAGGAGCTTCCCTAGGTGGGTCCTGGGCTCCACCAGCCCCAGGACCTGCAGTACTTTGCAGCCCAGGACTGCTCTAGTGGTGTGGCAACTGGGGAGTGGGGGCAGAGTCACTGTGACTTCACAGCCTGTGGGGGTTTGGGGACAAAGTCCTGCTGGGGGAGGGTACAATTAGGGAAGGGGTGGGGGCGTGTCTTAGTATGCTGGGGACAGGGGATGAGGTGGTGCAGTGGGGTGGGGACCAGAGGGCCTTCTCCCTGAAGAAGGGACCAGGATGCTCAGGGTTGCAGTGGGCGGCCCGGAGGACCTGGAGCGTGACCTGAGTGTCCAAATTCTAGGAGGAAGACCCAGCCGGTGGGGGCGGGGATAGGAGAATGTCAAGGTCTGCATGTGGAGGTTTACAGTGTGGAGGGTGTTGGCGGGCACAGCTGCGCTGGGGCAGGACAGGGAAATCAGGCGCCAAGGAGCAGGATGGGGTGTGTGCTAGAAGAGTGGCCTGCGGGGTGGGACAGGGGATGCCTTAGTGTTGGCTCAGGGGAGCTGAGGCTCAGAGGGGAGGCGCCCTGGAGCAGGACAGAGCCTGTCTAAGGAAGATGCAGCCATATATCTGGGGCAGTGGAATGAGGAGCATGTCCTCTGGAAGGGACAGGGGCATGCCTTAGTATTGGCGAGAACGATGGAGTTGGTTCTGGAGGGGGAAGCACTTAAGAGCCTCTGGGGCCTTACGGTGGGGTGGGGTAAGGAGCGTGTCCTGGATTGGGGGTTGCCTGCTGGGGGTGGAGAAAGAGGGATGTCCAAGAGTGTGGGTTCGGACTGCTGGGGGTGGGGAAAAAGGCGTGCCTTAGTGTCCCTGGCCACCCCAGAGCTGAGGCTGAGATAGGGACACACCAAGGAGCAAAATGGGGCCTGCCTAAGGGGAGACAAGGCCTTAAGGTGGGGCGAGCAAGGGGCGTGTCCTAGAGGAAGTGAGGGTGGATGTGCTGGGGAGGGACAGGGGCGTGCCTTAGGTTTGGGCACTGTGGAGATGGCTTGGGTGGGACCAAGCACTGAGGAACAGACAGGGGCGTCACTTAGGATGGGAAGGGGCAGTGCCAGAGTCCAGGGGTGGGCCCTAGTGTTGAAGGGAACTTCAGAGCTGGTGGGAGGGGAGAGTGTCCTAGGACAGCAGTGGCTTAGACTGTTCCTGGGACTGGCCAGAAGCAAAAAAAAAAAAAAAAAAAAAAAAAAAGAAAAAGAAAAAAGAAAAAAAAAACAGTAATTTACAATATAGCTTTTGAAGGTTACACCAAAGAATTTTAAGGAATTTCAGGGTTATACATTCTGAGGGAAACAGGGTTTTTTTCAAAGTACATACTGTAGGAGCCCTAATTAAGGAGATAGCTAAAATTGCCCTTAGCTGTGAGCCATAAAGCATTACCACCTTCCATGATCTCGTGAGATTTGGCCCGGGACATTGCGGATTGGGTAGGCACCGTTTGCATGCTCTCGCAGGACTTGGCCCAGGACATTGTGGACGGGGGTCGGAGCCATTTTGTGTGGTTGGCAGAGTGTGCATAGCGTGCGGGACTTGTTGTTGGAGCTAGAGAGAGAAGCTAGCAGAATAAAGAGCCTGTTTGTTTCCAGTCCGCCTCTGAACTTATTCCCGCGGTGTCGTTGCTCAGAGTGGCAATCGCTTCAGGCGGCGACAAGTGATGGCCCATACGGGGAACTTCAGAGTGGACAGGTAAGAACTGAAAAGTCTCTAAAGATGGGTTCAAATGTAACTAAATCCCAAGTGACAGAGGCTATGGAAAGAATCCTTGATATACCTGACTCCATTGTCAGTGAGGAGGATTTAGAAAAAGGTGAAGGCGATCAAGAAAGCATAGCCTCTGAGTCAGTTAATACCAGTGAGAAGAGTAGTGGTGTAAATTCAAAAGTAAGAGCTGCAAAAGCCATCAGAAACTTATTGAAATTAGCCAAAGAATATGTACTCTCCTTAGAAGCTGAAATTCAGGATACCAGTAAAAGTGATAGTAGTAAGAAGGAGCCAAACCATGAAAGTATGGCTTCCTCCACTAAGCCAGTTAGGAACTATGAAACTAGTAGTGAAGAGGAATCAAAAAGTAATTCTGGGAGCACAGTCTCCAGTAAAAAGAACAAAAAGAAATTAAAAAAGAGAAAGGACCGTCAAGTAGAGGAACCACTTGTGTCCTGTACTTCCCCATGGGTGGAATCCATTGTTGCCGCCTGAAGCGCTTGGAGCAACGGAGCTGCGGGAAGAAGTTTAGAGGCAAACTGGAGACAAACAGCTTTTTATTTTGATAACTTTTCTCTCTGGTTTTAACAACGACTAACACACGCCACACACACCACCAAAATGGCACTGACTCGATCAGCAATTTTGGCCAAGTCACTTGAGATCTCGGGACAAGTCCCGTGAGACTATGGAAGGTGACAATGTCCAAATCTCCACGACTCATAGTCAACCGCAATTCAAGCCAACTCCCCAAACAGAGCTCCTGCAATCCATTACAGAAAATATAAAAGATATTACTAGGCATTTGCATACCCTAGAAATAGAAATAAAAAGTCTTTCTGAGCGCTTATGCGCTCTCGATGGTAACTCACAGATACATTGGGAACTGCCAGTATTTAAAATTGAAAATGGACAGAGGGTCCACCAGTCAGTAGATTTCAAAACAATAAAAAATCTCAAAGAGGCAGTAATGACGTATGGGCCCCAAGCTCCTTTCACGTTGAGTATGCTGGAGTCCCTTAACACCTTTAATTTAACCCCTTCAGACTGGAAAAGTCTATGTAAAGCAGCATTAAGCGGGGGGGCAATACTTGGTTTGGCGATCGCAATTTCAAGACCTTCATATATAAACGGCTAAAAGAAATGCAGCTGCAGGGTTTGGAGACCATAATATAGAAATGCTCACAGGAGAAGGGCAGTTCACAGACTTACAGGCTCAAAAATATTATGACACAGGTGTATACGCTCAGATATATACAGTTGCCTTAAAGGCATAGAAAACTTTACAAGGACCAGGGGATCTACAAGGTAGCTTGTCAAAAGTGATTCAAGGACCTATGAGCCATATGCTGACTTTGCTGATTGACTTTTTTTTTTAATATAAAATAAACTTTATTAAAGCAGCTAAACTTAGCACTGAATAACACTTTCTAAATGGCACATCTATGAAGCTACAGTTAAATATAAGCATTATCTAATGCTACACGCTTCTTTTTTAAAATTCTTTTTATGTTGCTGGGGATGGAACCCAGGGCCTCACCATTGCTGGCCAAATGCTCTACCACTGAACTACATCCCAGCCCCTAATACCACACACTTCTGATTAACTGTGATTCTAAGTTGCTTACTTCTTTTCCATGTATCAATTCAGATGGGCCTTTTATGTTTTTTCTCACTTCTTTCTATTGATATTGAACTCTAGGAGGACCCCAGCTGAAGTCCTCCCCAGACCTTCCCCTCAGCTGAGCACTGACTCAGGGATGAGCCACTATCTCCATGAGCAGAGGAAGGTGTGCACAGGTGTGTCTGGCTTCCAGCATTGGCCACCCACCCCTCAGAGCATCTTCCTACATGGCACAGGAGAGGCAACTAGTGCAGCTTAGTCTGAACAGATCTAAGGAGTTTATCAGAGGAACCTGAAACCACCTGAGCTGGCCCTTCCCTGCAGTTGTGGAAGGAAGGGCACAGGGGTCAAAACCTTTCAGGGCTCTGGATCACAGAGAGGAGGGCAGATGATGCCTTAGTCCTTCTTTCCTCCCAGGGCTGGCTTCTTGTAAGGAGCTTTTCTGGGTTGGAGGGGGTCTATGTGGACGCCGTGGAAGACTCCAGCTTCACTCTGTCTAGGAGCGTCTTCTTAACAGCAGCCGGAGAGATCTTTTCTTTGTCAGCCATGGACTGAAGCTCTCATGTTCGAATACAGGAAGCCTCAACTGCATTGATGAGCAGAGAGTGGAACACCCCACTCTCTAGGAAGTGCAGGGCATGGATGGTGGCCCCACCAGGGGAGCAGACATTGTCCTTTAGCTGGCCTGGATGGTCTTCTGAATCCAGCAGCATCTTGGCAGCTCCCAGTAAGGCCTGGGCTCCTAATCGAACTGCTAGCCGCCGTGGCACACCCATCTTCACCCCACCATCTGCCAATGCATCCAGGGCCATGAATTCATAGGCAGGCCCACTGCCGCTTAGCCCTGTGATGGCATCAATCAGGTCCTCTTCCACCTCAGTGCAGAAGCCCACACTACTCATGAGCTGCTCCAGGAGCTGCCCATCCTCCACCAGGGCATGGGTGCCAGTGGCGTATACTGTGGCTCCCTCCCACACCACCACAGGTGTGTTGGTCATGCAGCAAATAACTTTGGGGGCTGGCTGGAACGACATCAGCTTCTTCTCTACAGAGCTGATGGTGACACCGGCCGCACAGGAGACCGCAATATGCCTGGCCTGCACATTGGCCCCAATCTCATCCAGGACAAAGGGGATGATGTGTGGCTTCACAGCCAGGAACAGGACATCACCGTGCCTAACTGTCTCCTTGTTGCTTCGGGTTATGTTCATGCCCATCTTCCTGAGCACAGACACGGTAGGCAGGTCCATTTCCAGGGAGCTGGCTATTATCTTGTGAGCCGACAGGATGCCTGCGGTGGTAAAGCCCCGCGCCAGAGCACAGGTCAGCTGCCCAGCGCCGATAAAACCCACGCTCATGGTGGCGGGCTCCCGAGTCCTGGCGGCCGCCGCAGAAACCCAGTGAGCGCAGCCCAGGTGACGCTGCTAGCGGAAGGACTGCTGATTGACTTTTGAGAACTGCAGGTAGAGTGTTTGGAGATGTCGATGAAGCTATGCCATTAGTTGGTCAATTAGCATACAAAAATGCTAATAAATACTGCCAGGAAGCCATCAGGCCATGGAGAAATAAAAAGGATCTTTCCATATATATACAACTACGTAAAGATATAAATGACACCTTTGTCACAGGAAATGTGATTGCAGCTGCAATGAGAGGTGCTTCCCCCCAAAATTTCACAAGGGCTCAACCTAGACATTATAATCAATCACTATATTCCAGGTAAAATTATCATAATCAATCAGGCTATTCTAGGCAAAATACCCAAAGAGAAATAAGACCAAGCTCATACCGTGCCCCAGGCCGCTGCCCCAGGTGTAAAAAGGGAAATCATTGGGCCAATAAATGCCATTCAAAATTTGACATCTATGAAAATCATTTGTTCAGAAATTCAAAAAATGGAGCACGGGGCCCAATGCCCTGGGGCCCACAAATGTACGAGGCATTGGAGGAGGAGTATCCTCAAGCATCTACTCAGATGCTTCCCCGACACAATCCCTACTACCCATTCATTTCCTTGCCAGAGGAACAGGAGGAAATGTGGGATTAGACCTCTGTTCCACCACCCGAATAGTGTTAACACCTGAAATGGGGGTTTAACTGATTCTCACAGGAGTCAGGAGACCTCTTCCCTCAGGGACTGTAGGACTTATTCTCGGGAAAAGTCCTGAAGGCTTATTAGGTTTGCAAGTGACCCCAGGTGTAATAAACTCAGATTACAATGGGAAAATAAAAATAATGCTTAGCTCACCCCAAAGTACAAGTTCTGTTAATCAAGGAGATAGAATTGCTCAGCTGCTTCTCCTTCCAAATTTACATAATTCATTTAAAATGAGTATGCCTCAAAAAAGGAAGAATAGAGGATTTTGTTTAACTGACTCAGGATCCATGGCTTGCTGGGTTCGGGATTGTTCAAGGAGGCCTTTGTGTAAAATAAAAATCCAAGGAATAGAGATGGAGGGACTGATAGATACTGGAGCTGACTCTTCCATCATTAATCTACAGCAACAGCTCAAGCACTGGCCTCTGCAAAAAGCTTCAACCAGTTTAAGAGTCTTGGGATATAATAACCTCCCAGAAAAAAGTGCGCTAATTTTAAAATGGAAGGATGATGAAGAGCATAAAGGAACATTTCAGCCTTATGTTTTACCTAACCTACCGGTAACTTTATGGGAAAGAGATATTTTGCAACAAATGGGAGTACACCTTGCAACCAAGCCTGCAGGTGTTAAATGTGAAAATCTGCAGGGTAATCTTAACCATAAAAGAAATCATTATCAAAAAGTACAGGGTAATATTAACCCTATAAGAAATCATTATCAAAAGGTACAGGGTAATCTTAACCCTAAAAGAAATCATTACCATAAAGGAAAAATAAATTTTTTTTTTTCGGGGCCACTGAGAAAATAATTTTGAAAATACCATGGCTTTCTGATAAGCCAGTGTTGGTCCCTCAGTGGCCCCTATCTAAAGAGAAATTACAAGCGGCCCACTTCCTAGTTCAGGAACAACTAAAAGCAGGACATATAAAACCTTCCACCTTTCCCTGGAATTCCCCCATATTTGTGATCAAGAAAAAAATCATGAAAATGGCGATTGTTACATGATCTTCGAGAAATTAATAAAACCATGCAAACCATGGGCCCTACTCAACCTGAACTTCCTAATCCTGTAGCTATTCAAAAAAATTTCCATCTCATTACTCTTGATATAAAGGATTGTTTCTTTTCTATTCCTCTACACCCTCTGGATACCCCTAGGTTTGCTTTTTCAGTTCCTTCTATTAACAATAATGGCCCTGATCAGAGATATCAATGGAAAGTTTTGCCACAGGGAATGGCTAATAGCCCCAGTATGTGTCAAATCTATGTAGATAAAGTTATTCAACCTATCAAAAATAAATACCCAGAGCTTATGTGCTTCCATTATATGGATGATGTTTTGCTTGCTCATTTTAATGAAGAAGTCTTATTCACCATATTTAGTGATATATCAGAAAACTTGAAACAATATGGACTAAACATTGCTAAGGAAAATGTTCAAATTAGATCTCCAATATTATATCTAGGATTCCAAATTATGGATGCTTTTATTAGGCCTAAAAACATTAATTAATAAGGAGTATTTGGCCACTCTCAATGACTTTCAAAAATTGTTGGGAGATATTAATTGGCTTTGCCCTACACTAAACCTCACTACTGACCAACTAAAACCTTTATTTGACATCCTTAACGGGGACCCTGATCCATCTTCACCGCGAACATTGACTCCTGATGCTAGGAAAGCTTTAAAGTCAGTAGAAAAAGCTATTGAAGGAGTTCATTGTGATAGATTTGATTTATCTCAACCGCTGATATTGATTATTATTTCTTCACAATATACACCCACAGAAGTATTTTGGCAACAAGGGCCTTTATTACGGATACATTTGCCTGTCTCTCCTAGAAGTATAATTCGGTCTTATACCTCCATGGTGGCTAAACTTATTCTTCAAGGACTGAAGACTTCTACTAAAATATTTGGCATTCACCCTGCTACTATTATTACTCCCTATTCATCATCACAGATTGAATATTTATGCTTCAATGATAATGATTGGGCTATAGCTAGATGCTCTACTTCTGCAAATTTTGATGATCATCTTCCTAAGTCTCGTATATTATCTTTTTGTATCAATCATCCTATTATATTTTAAAAGATAATAAAAATTCAACCTATTCCTAAGGCATTAAATGTATTCACAGATGGGTCTTCAAATGGTACTGCTACAGTAGTCACTAAAAAAGAAAATATGACTTACATAACTGCACATAAGTCAGCTCAACTAGTGGAACTGGAAGCTGTGGTAAGAGCTCTGAAAATTTTTAGAGACCAACCCATGAACATTTTTTTTCAGATAGCCACTATATTGTACATGCCGTCCCAACATTAGAGCTAGCAGGACTAATTGCACCTCATACTCCAGCCTTTAAATTGTTTTATCAAATACAAAAACTTTTGTGGGCAAGAAAAGAACCTCTATTCATAGGGCATATTAGAGCACATACCAACTTGCCTTGTCCCCTCCATGAAGGTAATCAAAAGGCTGATGCCCTTACCCAAACAATCTTTATACTTTTAGCTCTCCAGCAAGCTACTTTATTTCACTAACAGTTTCATGTCAATTGCACCGCCTTGCAGCGTAGGTTTAAAATCAAAAAGGAGCAAGCCAGAACAATTGTAAAAGATTATAAATCTTGTATGACACATTTGCCCAATCCTCATTTCGGCGTTAACCCTAGAGAATTAATGCCCAATCATTTGTGGCAGATGGATGTTACTCATGAGCCAAGTTTAAGAAAATTGTGATTTATTCATGTGACCATAGATACATGCTCAGGCATGATTTTTTCTTGTTTACATTCTGTAGAAAAAGTTAAAGATGTTACATCTCATTGTTTGCAACTTTTGCTGCATTGGGAATCCCCAAAATGCTTAAAACAGATAATGGCCCTGCATATACATCCTCGTCTTTCAAACAGTTTTGCACAAAATTCAATATATCCCATAAAACAGGCATCCCATACAATCCTCAGGGTCAGGGCATTATTGAAAGAGCAAACCGCACACTGAAAATTATGTTATTAAAACAAAAAGAAGGAAATTGGAAAAATCCTAGGGACAGATTGGCAGTTGCCCTGTTTACCTTAATTTTTTTAACTTTAGACTCTAATGGTTATTCTGCTGGAGACAGACATTGGAACCCACACCAACAACGTAAACCTTTGGTTTACTGGAAGAATGTTCTTTCAGGTACATGGAAGGGTCCATATCTAGTATTAATTTTGGGGAGAGGATCTGTTTGTGTTTTTCCAAAGCATGAATCCTCTCCATTATGGATACCATCTAGATTAATAAAGCAGGTACCAAATCATAAGGATCAAGATGAAGTTGTTGAGGAATCAAGATTAACAAAAAAGGTACAAAATCAAGAGGACCAAGATGAAGGTATGGAATGATTCCCTTAAAAGAGTCCTTCAAAATATTTCACAACTTAAGTGTCATTCCTCCCGGCCGGGATGAGAAGATCTCTCTTTAGCGTGAACACAATTGTGTTTTTTTTTTTATTTTTATATATGTCTTTATGTCTGTGCATTTGCCTAAATTTCATGTTAATGTGACATCACAAATATATGTTTGTAGGTTTGTACGTCTGTCCAGTGTGACGTCACAAATAAAAGAGCTTATGGATCCAAATAACTTTAATTCATTTAAGTTTAAGAGTATTCAATTTGGGTAAATAATTTAATAAGTGAAAGTACCTTCAATTATGATTTATAGGTGTCCCAGGGATTTCTCTTTAGCAAAGAATATGACTAGTGCTGTATAACCCGATATTTTGGTGTTTTGACATAGGAATGTTTATTTGTAATTAACTTTATTTGTTTTATAGCTGATTAATATGAGTTATTTCAACAGATAATTTTATGGAAGGTGGTAATGCTTTATGGCTCACAGCTAACCGCAATCTTAGCTATCTCCTTAATTAGGGCTCCTACAACATACTACTGATTAATCTGATCTATAGACACAAAAAAACATTCTAAAACATGTTTTTATCTAAACTTATACCTTGACTTCTCAATATTAGGTATTCCTAATTTGTAAGGCTTTATAGCCAAATTGCCCTAATATTTTTTCTTTAAATTTCAACTGGGCCTAGACTTCTAGGCTCTTTTTGTGTACCTATAATGACTTTGTTTTGAGCTCAGTAAAAAAGAAGTATGGTTGTCAGTATCCTAAATTTACTTAAAAGATAAAGAGGAGTCTTTATCAAACACAAGAAGACATTTAAAGCTTTTTTTTTTATGGAATGCATGATTACAACAAGGAGAAGGTTAAACAAGAGGTATTGTGAATGCTACTATTTAACTAAAGGCCTAATGCCTGACTAGAAAAACCTGTTATACTAGTATGCCTTAAGAAATTGTTTTTATACCCCTGGCTCAAATTCCACAAAGTTACAATTACCAAAACCAGTTTCATTCTTAATAAATAATGCATCACACTTGATGGCCATATGAGCAGAAAAACAAGAAGGTGGGAAGTTCCAACACCATATTTATGTTACATCTTCCTATTCTTAGGGGGGGTGACTTGCCCCCCCCAAGGTAAAATTATGGAAATCTCTAGCTCACCATCAAAAGAAAGATGTCCCATGTATGGGCATTCTTTATTTTCTCCCCCATATCTTTGAGTTCACAGTCACTTGCCCCCTTGACACATGACACTCTATTGCACAGACTGACCTTACATTATATCTCAGGAGAAAGTTGCCCTCCCATGCAATCTTTTTATGTCAAGGTTTCAGACATACCATCATTCTCAAGAAAAGCCACAAGCCCATCTGTATCGAGCCCAGGAAGAAACATACACCAAGAAGCTGACCAAGTGCTCTTAGCTTCCTTGGTTTCAACTGATAGTCAAACCAGAAAGAAACAGAAACCCTGCTCAGCCCTGCCCATAAAGCCTACATATGAACCACAATAATTTTTAACTTGAGGCTAATATGGGCTATCATATCTAACTGCCTCCTGGAAAGTAAACACAACTTTATTCTGTGTTCTTACATTGAACTTTATTAAGTCATTCATATCCTGCACACAGGCCCACATTCATTCTACCTAACAATATTTCCCATTAAGAAGAAGCTATAGCCCAGGGATGAGAACTGAATTCCAGGTGTTTTTATGTTCCCCCATGGTAGAGATTGAATCAAGATCATGGGCACTTTACCACTAAGCTACATCTCCAGTTCCCCTTTTTATTGTGCTTCAAAGAAGGTGGGTGGGAACATAACTGTAATGAGTCTGAAAAAATAACTTTAGATTGTGATTCCAACATATTATCAATCAGAAGAAATTCACAAATAAGGTTAGGCCATGCATGGGGGTGCATGCCTGCATCCCAGCATGTCAGGAAGCTGAGACTGGAGGATTGCTAGTTCAAAGCCAGCATCAGCAAAAATGAGGTGTTAAGCAACTCGTTGAGACCCTGACTCTAAATATAATACAAAAAGGGGCTCAGAATGTGCTGCAGTGTCCAAGTACCACAGAGTTCAATCACCAGTACGAAAAGTACATAAATACATAAATAATAAAAAAAAACAAGAAAAATTCTTAATTATATCATTGTTCTCTTTATAAGTTCCTCAAAAGACATAGAATTTAGAATGACCTAATGAAATAACTCTTCCAGCCAGGTACTGTTTTGTTTGTAATTTTAAAGATATGACATGTATAAGAATAGTATGCAAAAATGGAACATAAAAAAAGACTGACAATTGTATATGTAGAACAGTGGAAAGCTAGGTATGATAATGTTTCTTTATTTAACTGGAATGGATATCATGAATGTTTGGCTGATTTGTTGTAGATGGTATGAGAAATAAAAAGTCCACTGATCCATATTCAGAAAATAGTCATTAGCATTAAATGTAAAATTTGGATGTAAGAAAGGCAGTCTGAGGGGAATAGAGCAGAATGGAAAGTTGCCCACACACATCACCAAGCCTGTGCTTGTAACAGATTCAGGGTCCATGCACCTGAACAACACTGGACACACAAGAGGTAGGGGAAGGGTCACCCTGAACAACAGAGATAGAAACACTGTTGAATTAGGTAAAATAAAAACTCATTATGTCTAAGATGCACTGAATTCAAAAAGGCTTTCATGACACAAAAGAACAAAGGGAGGTGGTGACAACTAATGTTGTATTTCTTTACATATTATATGAGGTATTTTTGATACAAGGGATTTAACTGAGGGCAGAATTAACCACTGAGCCAAATTTCCAGCTCTTTTTACTATTTAGTATTACACAGAATCTTGCCAAGTTGCTTAGGGCCTCACTAAGTTGCAGACACTGGCCTAAAACTGGCAATTTTCAATTGTGCCTTAAACTCAGAAGCCACTAGGATTATGTGCATTTGCCACTGTGCCCAGTAGCTTATTTCTTTAAATGGCCCAGTGGAAGACATTAAAAGTGAAGATCTGGAAGTTGGTACACCCCATACTACTTTGCCAATGAGAACCTGAAGGGGAAAATGAGGATATTGTTCACCACAGTATAAAATGCTGACCATAACATGCCTGCTTCCCCAGATGTTCTATCTTGAAAGATTGTCAGTAAACTCTATGCTATCTCTGTACCTTGGTCTCTCAGTCTTTTGGGGAACAGGAAGATGACAATGGTGGAAACAGAAGATTAAGAGAATGATCCAATAAAATGGGACCAATGTGCTGAAGGCCACATGCCTTCTTTGCCAAAAAGCAATTTACCTGCAACCTTGCCTGGCCTAAGTGGACAGGAGATGTCAGATTTTTCTGCAAACTGTTATCTGCATGAGAAATGCAGACATAAAACACCCTAAGAGGAACCCAAGTTAATATACAGGGAGAAATTTTGTGACCCTTTGCATTGACCACATTTTAAAAGATAAGGGTAATTATTTTATATGAATCCAATTGGAGCTGCTCAGCATGGGCCAACATGACATAGAGGTGCCATTCAGTAGACACTTGATAATTTGATGTCACCCTGCTGTCAAAAGTCAAAGGGTGTTTCTGGATGCAACATTCTTGAAAGTTCTATGAGACTTCAATAAAACTGGAGTGCAGGAGAGGCACACTGTCCCACTCATCTCTGAGAGGACCCACACTCTCCCTTGAGAATGTCCCCCTACCCTGTTTCTATTTCTTCAAAAATCTCATGCCTATTACTGGGTGACATGTCTGAAAACCTTCTGACTTGATGCAAGAATCAAGGTTATAATGGGATCTTCTCATGGCCTCAATTCCTCATATGTCCCCAGCTCTATATCATGTCCATTGTTAGGGTTTGGACAAGTGAGGATATTTCTCACCAATGGTAACTCATCACAAAAGAAACACAAAATAAATTATTGAAAAAATTTTCATTAGAAACAAAGGAACAACAACAACAACAACAACAACAAGCAATCAAAAAACATAGAGCAGCTGGGCGTGGTGGCACACGCCTGTAATCCTAGCACTTGGGAGGCTGAGGCAGGAGGATCTAGAGTTCTAAGCCAGCCTCAGCAGTGGCGAGGCACTTAGAAACTCAGTGAGACCCTGTCTCTAATAAAATACAAAAAAGGGCTGGGGATGTGACCCAGTGGTCGAGTGCCCCTGAGATCAAGTCCCCGGCACCAAAAAAAAAAAAAAAAAAAAAAAAAAAACATAGAGCAGTAGCCTGAGATGGTGGTTAATAATATGCCAGAAAGATCTAAAATTCTTGACCAGCCTCACTGTCTCTCAGAGTAAAACTTTATATGGGTAAAGGGATGTATTTCAGTGTTAAAGTATCCCTGAGCAAAATACTCAGTTAAACACACACATAATGAAGAGGTATAGATTAATAGAGAAGAGAGTTGGGCGAGGTGTTGTTCACCTGTAATTTTAGAAGCTCATGAGACAGGGAAGGAGGACTGTGATTTCAAAGCTAGCCTCAGCAATGGTGACACCCTAAGCAAAACACTGAGATCATTTCTCTAAATAAAATACAAAATACAGGTATGGATGTGGAACAGTGGTTTAGTGCCCCTGAGTTCAATCCCCAGTACAAAAAAAAAGTAAAAAAAAAACAGTTATAAATCTAATTACACCAATAGTAACATTATATGTGAATTGACTGAACAATGTTATCCAAAGGAAGAGAGCATCAGAAAACATAAAAATAAGGTCCAGTTCTATGCTATCCACCAGAGCCATTGCTTGGATGCAAATGTATAAAGAGTTTGAAAACAGTAGGTTATAAATCTTATACCATGCAAATAGACAACACGAGTAAGCTGTACTATAGTATCTCTAATAAAGTTAGGCAAAATATTTCAAAACCAAAAATTTAGTGATAGATAAGAGCTGTCAAAAGTGGATACATGAGTTTAAAGAGTTACTGAAAGCTCCATCCTTGTCCCCAATGCCAATCTAATAATGAGGACACAGCATTGAAAAAGAAATTATTGCTTTGTTAGCAAAGGAGAAGCACAGAAGCTTCTGTCCCAGAGTATGTAATTCTGTCCATCAGCAGGAAAGGGCATTCCTTGGAGGGGTGGGGCTACCTGATATTGAACTCAGGGGCACTAGGCCACTGAGCCTCATCCACAGTCCTATTTTGTATTTTATTTAGAGACAGGTTCTTACTGAGTTGAATAACACCTCATCTTTACTGAGGCTGGCTTTGAATTTGTGATTCTCTAGCTTCAACCCCTCGAGAGGTTATGATTACAGGCATGCACCATCACACCTGGCGAAAAGCATAGTATTTTATTAACAAGATAGAAAGTCCTTAGTTTGAGATCATTCAAATTTAGAATTAAGTAAATCTGAGTTTGGTTTGTGTTTGCTAATGTAGAAACCCAGAACAGAGTCTAGTAGACACACAATTGGTAATGTCCACAGGATGTCATACAATTCACCCTCAGGGCCTCCTGTTGATATGGAATCATCCTTTAGCCTTTTTTCACATTCTTACCAATATGAACTTTTCAGGGTCAACTTATATAACAAGCTGACTTTGGAACCTGAAAGAGGACCTGGTGTCTTCCCAGAAGGGTGCGTTGCCACAAAGACAATGGGTGGGAAATCAATGACACAATGACAGACAGGCAACATCTTAGTCCTATTTTTAAGGCTGCTCCTGCAATGAGGAGGGAGAAATGAGGGTTTATGACTGGGGACAGGGTCCCAGTGTATCTGGATTTCACAGGTGATCTGGGGCTCTATACATACCCCTTTTAGGCCTTTTTCAGGAGTGGAAATCCCAGGCCTGCCAAATTCCCCCCATTCTGACTTTTTATCAGCCCTTGAGATCCAAATCAGAAAATATGGTGAGCAACTTAGTCACAAGTTTGCCCCAGATCTCCTTCCTGGCTGCTTCAGTGAATGTAAGTTGGGTTCTGGCCTTCTTCAGAGGTCTAATTAGGAAGGGGAGACCCACAGAGTTATGGAGTAGCCCTGCCAGAGACCAGGTTTACCATGGTCATTACAGCCAAAAAGGGCTTGAGGTTTGAGTTGGGCCTGACCTCTGGCAGAACGGCCAGCCCAACATCCTAGAAAATGTACCCTGGGGGGGGAGAGGGGTATTTGAAATTGAAACAAATGACTAAAATTCTACTCCCCACACCTGGTGAGACAAGTAACAAGAAGAGTCCTGTATGCCCCCTCTTTGCGCCAGTTTCAAATTAAAAGGGGCTGCCTTAGTCTCAGTGGAGCTCAGACTACACATGGGCTCAAAGAGCCAGAAAGCTGGACAAGAACCATCACTTGCCCCTGTGATGGATGTGTCTCACAAGAGGCTTTGTTGCCTCCTGTGTGAAGGGGAGTGATCCTGTGATCGTCCATGTGTCCACCTGAGAGGATGAAGCACATTAGGTTTGGGAACACAGAGATATCTGGGTAAAAATGAAGATGATCCCCAGCAAAAAGAAATTTTGCCACCTAGAATTTGTGCTTTGTAATAACGTCCTCATGGTCTGGGTTTATAGATCATTAAAGCAAACAATAAAGGAGGATCAGAAGAAAAGGTGGCAGCACACCTGTGGCTCTGCTCTGATGGCCTAGAAGAGGAGAACATGTATTGCTTGTGGATGGTCGCTTGGGTAGCACACTGCAAACGAGAACTGTGCTAATGGCAAGGCTCTTCCAAAGGGGGTCTTATATCTTGGGCTACATTAAAATGACCTGGATGGCTTCAGTCTCAGGCCTCTTGTTTTCCCAAGCTAAATGATTTGTTGGCCACTTCCACTTGTTTGCATGTGATGCTCGGCACACTTTTTTACATGACAGGCACACATGTGTGACAATAGCTGAATCACACTGGGCAGTGTTAGTGAGGAGGTTGCACATGGTTTTGAGGGAGGTCTCATGAAGACCCAGTCTCCCATGCAGTCTAGTGGTCTGAAGTGCCTGCTCACACAACATCAGGTGTACCTTCTTCCTCAGCAGCACAGTGAAGCTGGGGCCCATAGAAATTCAAACACCCTCTTCAGCTCTGACAAGACAGGAATACTAACCAGTCTCTTCAAGGAGTCCAGGAAGGTTATGAAAAGAGATGTCTACTCTCATTCCTGAAAATATTTCCCTAGCTCTTATTATGCTGGTGTGTGTGTATGGGGGGGGGTGGCATTTAATATATATAATTAGTTTATGCTAGAATTGAACATGGTAATAACTCTGCCTCTACAGCATTGGAGTTATTTTGTAACTTCACACAGTGAAAGCATAAATGAGATTCAGACTCCATCATTTCTCCTTTGAAGGAGCCTATAATCAAGGAGATAGCTAAAGATTGCGGTTAGCTGAGAGCCATAAAAGATGTTCTAGTTTCCACCTGATAGCAATACATTATCCAAAGAATCTTTGTATGCCTGTGAACACTGCGTGACGCACCTGTAAGCTCAAGCTGTAAGCACGTGACCTTGTTAAAGTGATATGTATATAACTGGGTGAGTTTAGTTAGTGTGTGTGGGAAGAAGAAGAAAGGTGGTGGTTGGAGTTAGAGCATTTGGAGTGATTGCTGGAGCCGGAGAGAGAAGAAGAATAAAAGACCTTTTTTCATTTTCATCCTGCCTCCGAATTTTCCTGCGGCGTTCGTTGCTCCAAGCGGTTTCCACTTCAGGCAGCAACACTCCTTGAATTAAAAAATTGTTCAGGAGAAGTGTGAAGTGTGTCTGAAGGTCACCCCCTGCCTGGCTCCTGCAGAATCAGTGGGCTTCCAAGCTCTTAGGGTCCATATTAGCCTCAGATTTTGTCACTTGAGTACCAAGTGGAAACAGGCACTAAGATCCCCCAGGCTTCAGAGGTGTGAGGAATGATCACAAAGCATATCAATAAACTTTGGAAAACAGATGAGTTAAAATAACACTGCAGGAACCCTGTTCTCACCCAGCACAGGAGCAGCCTTACTATATGATCATCCCCATGATTGAAACCAAAAGTTAACAATTGTCATTTAAAACTTCATCCTCATGAAAGAGCATCAAAGCAGAATCCATATTCAGAATTTTACTACTCTGAATTGATTTTTTAATTGGTCAACTATCATTTAATTATAAACTAATTAGAGTTTGTTTTACTCTAGGTACAAAAAAACTAATCAAATATTTCATGTAAAATACTTTCTCCTGTTCAGCAACTTTTAAAAAACTAAACATTAAAATTATTTGTATAATTATAACATAAAATATTAATTAGTATAATAATGATATTTTGATATATGCATACATTTTGAAATGATTAAATCTAGAGACTGTTTTCACATTCCTTATAGTGTTTGAAGAGAAAATTCTTATAAATTTGATGAGGTACTCCTTATCTAATTTTCTGTTCTTCCTGGTGTAGTGGTTCATGCATGTTATCCCAGTGGCTTAGGAGGCTGGTGCAGAAAAATTGCAAGTTCAAATCCATCCTCGACCAATAAGTGAGGCCTTAAGAAACTCAGTGATACCCTGACTCTAAATAAAATACAAAAAGGAGCTGGGCATGTGGATCAGTGGTTAAGGACTCATAGGTTCAATTCTCCATACCAATAAATACATAAATAAATAAATAAAATAAAAATTGTTCCTGACCGTTCCTTCAGTATAATTGCTAAGACATGTTTTCCTCTCTCATGAGCACCAAATTCCCTTTTGTTTTTGCCTGAGTATTCTAGTAATTTCAGCTTTTCTGTCTGCTACTGAAGTATGTATCATTTTTTCACTTTTTAAAAAGTGTACTTTTTTGATTTGCATGACAGTAGAGTACATTTTGACACATAATACATACATGGAGTTTAACTTATTCTTCTTGGGTTCCCATTCTTTTGGTTGTACATGATGTGCAGTTACATTGGACAAGTAGTCATATGAACATAAGAATGTTGTTTCTCAGTCTACTCTATTTCCTCTACACTCTCCCTCCCTTCACATCATTTTCTTTTGTCTAGTCCAATAGACTTTTTTCTTTCCTCATTCCCTGTTGTGTGTGTGTGTGTGTGTGTGTGTGTGTGTCACATTTTCTTTATCCATTCATCTGTTGAAAGACACCTAGTCTGATTTTATAATTGAGCTATTGTGAATTGAGCTGCTATAAACATGGTAGTGGCTGAGTCACTGTACTTTGCTAATTTTAATTATTTTGGTTATAAATTGAGAAGTAGAATATCTGAGTCAAATGGTGGTTCCATTTCAACTTTTCTAAGGAATTCTCATCTTGTTTTCCAGAGCGATTGCACCAATCTGAAGTCTCACCAGCAGACTGTGTGAGTACCTTTCCCCCACATTCTCACCAACATTTATTGTTACTTGTATTCCTGATAATTGCCATCTTGACTGGAGTGAGATGGAATGGCAGGTTAGTTTTAAATTGCATTTTTCTAATTGCTAGAGATGTTGAACTTTCTTTATAGATTTGTTAATCATAAATGACTGTATATTTAATGTGTTGCTGGTGCTGTATTACAGATCTAGCTTCATCATTTTGCAGGTCAAATTTTGAGTTTACTAGAACCATTTTAGAAAACACTTCTACCCTCCATTTGCTGTAATTATTTGTTCACAATTGTGTGCATTATTTTATCTTCAAATATATCTATTCATAGCCGGGCACGGTGGCACACGCCTGTAATCCCAGCACATTGGGAGGCTGAGGCAGGAGGATCACGAGTTCAAAGCCAGCCTCAGCAATGGTGAGGCACTTAGCAACTCAGTGAGACCCTGTCTCTAATTAAAATACAAAAAAGGTTTGGGGATGTGACCCAGTGGTCGAGTGCCCCTGAAGTCAATCCCCAGTACCAAATATATATATATATATCCATTCATTGATAAGAGTCTATTATCATGTTAGAGCTTTGTGGCTTGGTCACTGTAGTTTTTCATTGAGAATTGATGTCAGTGTACCAAACTACAGAGTTTTGTCATGCATTAAAAAAAATGGTTTATAGTTTGGGTTTTTTTTTCACAAATTTATGTGGTTTTTAGGGAACTTGTCAATATCTCTCTAAGTATGGTGAATAAATTGAAACTTTAGATCAATTTTTTTTCACTGTTTTCTTTTTGTCTTTAAATTTAAAAATATATTTATAAACTGTTTCACTTTTATTAAACAATTATTTGATTCATGAAGATTTAACAAAACTCAAGCCCAATTAAAATTTATTACAATGATCTTCTATAAACTCAATGGTATTTTGAAACAAAGAACCAATGTATGTACCCTTCAACAGATGAATGCATAAAGAAATTCTGGTGTATATACAAAATGGGATACTACTCAGCCTAAAAGAAGAATGAAATGATGGCATTTGTAAATAGATTGAAATGGGGAATATCATGCTAAGCAAAATAAGCCAGTCCCAAGGAATCAAAGGCCAAATGTGTTCTCTGATATGCAGATGCTAATTCACAATAAGGGGTAAGGTTATTGGAAAGATTAGTGGTAATTTGGATTAGATGGGGAGTGAAAGAAGGGGAGGGATAATGGAGAGAGTGCTGACAGTAAAATAGATGAGACAATATTACTATCTTTACATATATGATTTCATGACGTGTGTGAATCTATATTGTAAGAATCTCCCTCACTGTACACACCTTTATGTCTTGTGGAAAGAAGTATGGAACAGTTGTTGCACCCTCAACACATTGGGCCTTATCACAGGTGGGATAATGAGGTGTGGCTCGAGAAGTAGCCTTCACCATTTGGAACTGAGTTATACCCATCTAGTTTTTTTTTTTTTTTTTGGTAATCTTGCCCTTTGCTATTTTGGGGATATAATGTTCCATGGAAGCTCCCCTTGTGTGTCCCTTTCACTTGATTTGCCCTTGATCCCCACAAAGCACATAATATGGGCATGACCTTCCAAGATGTCAGTCAAACAGCTGACAGCAAGACATCCTGAAGCTAGACTCAACCCCATGAAACCTGACACCTTGCCTCATGTATGAGCCCTGCTGCTTAACAGAGCTCAGTTAAGCATCAGGGCACACATTTGCTCCATGTACAAGTTTGTACACAGAAATATTAGTTTGTCCTTCTCACATTGTGCAAACACACTTCTTGAACAAGCTTTTGGTTCTTCTCTAGCCAAAGGAGACACAGGGGTGGACTGGGTTCAGATACAGAAGTTATGGCAGCAGCAGCAGATGTGACAGAGGGGGCAAGCCATCACCCAGAAGAGAGGAGAAGCTGTGCTGGCAGTGTTACCAGCCATGGTGAGAAGCCGGTTTTCTGTCCTGTTCCAGAACAGTTCCCTGTGGGATCTGTAATACTCTTACCATTTCATAGGAAAGACAGGAAGTTCTTGGGAAGTTAGGTATTATGGTTCACTAGGAAATTATAGCTAAATAGAAATATACCTATGATTATTGCAAGAACACCTAATATGAAAGTATTACAGTTCAGCCAGTTTGAATTCTTAGGATTGGGGCCCTCTTACTATGAAACGAATACCCATGGATTGATATGCAGAAATAAAATTTAGGGTTTATTAAAAAAATGTATAGATTAACAACTAAACATCTTTTGTATTGTAAAGAGCCAGATGAGTCAATCATTAACAGTTAAGAAACACTTAAGTGTAGTATGTAATTCCCGATAAGATGTAAAACATATAGCAAGGCTAAAGCATGCACACATTCTTTTTTTTTTTTTTTAACAAATCATTCAAAAGTTCAAACTAATGTGAAAATATTATAAATGTTGTTGATGAAGTTTTCATTTAAAATTATGTCCAAAAGTATACCTTAGAGGTGTAAAAATTGCCTCATACATGCACATTTCTGGTTTGTACACTAAATACTGCCAAAAAACAGTTTTTTGTGTGTGTGTGTGTGTGTATTTCTTTTTTTTTTTTTTAAGTTAAAACCCTGGGTCATACAAATTTCATTTCTGGGAAAAGTTACATCTTATTATAACATAAATTACTTCTTGAGAATTGTGAATTTTGTATAATAAAATTTTTATTTTGGAGCAATTCATCAGAATTTTTTACCAAAATTTTTTCTAGTTAGAAATATTCTGGAAAACCTTAGTAAAAGAAGGTAAAATATTCTTCTCAAAATTAAATATTATTAAGATCATCTCATGAGCTTGGTGCGGTTGGGCACACCTGTAATCCCAGCACTTGGGAGGCTTAGGCAGGAGGATAGTGAGTTCAAAGCCAGCCTCAGCCATGGTGAGGCACTAAGCAACTCAATGATACCATGTCTCTAATGAAATACAGAAAAGGACTGAGGGTGTTGCCCAGTGTTCAAGCGCCCTAGAGGTTAATCACCAGTACAAATAAAAAAGAAAGAAAGAAAGAAAGAAAGAAAGAAAGAAAGAAAGGAAGGAAGCTATTGGAAGATAAGTTAAATATAATAAAAATTGTTATGCTAAAAACTAATCTATGTATAGAATTTCCAATTTATTTTCAACAAGACCAAAAAAAAAAAAAAAAAAAAAAAAAAAAAAACCTCCTCAATATTAGTAAATTTGCAGAAAATAAACACATTCATATTTAGTGGACAATACATAATTAAAGCCTTTCAAATTACACATATTTATAAGAAAAGTTTGTACAAAAGTGAGCAGTTGATTTATATTCTAGATAGTTTTTATTCTCTAGACTCTTGGTATAAAATAATATTTTCAGTTACTACACATTGATGAATAAACTTGCAGCTAAATCGTGGGGACAGAGCGAGAAATTTTATTTACAGTACAAAAAAAACAGAAGATGAGAGTGAGGAGCAGATAAATCCAGGCACAACTGGTGGTGGTGGCACAGGAAGTTAATCAGTTTTGGGAGTAATGTGAATCAGTGCAAGTGCCTCCAGCTACACAGTCATTAAGAGACCCAATGAACAGTGGCAGCCAAGCATCCTAGGCAGAATGACTTTAGTAGAGAAGAGCAAGATTCTCTAGAATTTTACAGCAACATGCAGGACCTCCATGTAACACAGGCAAGCACTGAAAAGTGGGACTCATGGGAATCTATTCACTGAAGCGTTGAGAGGGGTATTGCCTTTTTGAGGGCTGACCACCTCCAAGAAGCTGCACCTACTGTGGAGTACACGTGGGGAATGACTGCTGGGTAAAAATATTGCAGCTCTAATGTATATGGGAACACGGAATCCAGTGCTCCTGAATTCCCATCAAAGGCCCTTTTATATAATGTTAAAACAAGAATTTCGGGGAACGCAGTGATGCACGCCTGTAATCCCAGCACCTGGGAATCTGAGGCAGGAGGATCAAGAGTTCAAAGCCAGCTTCAGCAAAGGCAAGGCACCTAGCAATTCAGTGAGACCCTGTCTCTAATAAAATACAAAACAGGGTTGGAGATGTGGCCCAGTACTCGAGTGCTCCTGAGTTCAATCCCTGGTACCAAAAATTAATTAATTAATTTTAAAAAGTCCTGGCTAGCATCTGGGATCTTTTGTCAGTGGAGGCTCCATTAGTGATGTAGGGAAGATGAGTCTCCACACCCAAGGTATTTTCAGAGAGTAGATTTATTGGCTGCAGGGTTCAAAAGTGTATCACCTAAAAATCATCAAAAAGGTGAGTTAGGAATTTTGGTGATCTTTACACCCAGTGAAGAGAGGTGGAATTTTACACTTTTGTAGGAGTGTACTTAAAGGTGTTTTTGTTTTTGTTTTTGTCACAGAAAGTGCTTTGTGTAAAATTTGTATGTTAAGGCAGAGGTCTTCCAAGGTTTACCACAAAAGCAGAAGTAACATCATTAAGTCTGCATTCTAACTCACATTGAGTTCTTTATAATACATTTCCAGATATTCAGTTTGAAGAAATTGTGGTGAGGGTCTCTGGAGATACTTATTTAAGATTCTTAGGTGGAGGAGGGGACATGACTACATGAAAATATTAGACATGAACCCTCCTTACCTGGCTTTTGGTCACACATCATGTATGAAGAAAATCATCACATGATTTTACCAAAGCTAGTGAGGTACCCTAAACACAGCGAAATCAAGCCTGGGTTTTCTGGCTTATTCCACCTGTGTATTAATCATGGGGAGAATAGCTAAGTTGGATGTCAGTTTTTAAAATTTACTGGTATAAAAAACTTTTAAAAAGAAAGGGACAAACTGCAAACAAGCAGGAAACACGTGCAGAGCTGGATCTACTGATATTGTTTTCAGTGGGGTCCACCGACACAGCAGCAACACACTTACGACCTGACCTAGTGCTAGAGTGCCTGCCTAGAATGTACGAGGCAGGAATAGGTCACCAGCACCAGAAAAACAAGAAACAACTCCATTAATTTTATGGCAACATATATTTTGAGAATATGCCTATTCAAACAATGCATACAAATGACAATATTTTATAACTCTCTTTAATGTGCCTGCCTACTACCCAACAAATGAGACTTAGAACAAGCACTAGTGACACAGCGGTGGTCCAAGAGTCATCAACAGACAAATAAGATATCACAGAAGGGGCTGGGGTTGTGGCTCAGTGATAGAGTGCTTGCATAGCACATGCTGAGCCCATGGTTTCCTCCTCAGCAAAACATAAAAATGAGTGAATAAATGGAATAAAGATATTGTTTCCAACTACAACTAAAAAATAAGTATTTTTTTAAAAAGACATCAAGGAAAAGAAAGAGACAGCAGCAGGGTAAACTAGGGAGCATGCTTATGGTCCCAGCTTCCAGGATGCTGAGGCAAGGTGACCACAAGTTTGAAGCCAGCCTCACCCCATTTCCAAAAATAATAATTAATAGGGTTATGGAGAAGCTATGGTGTGCAGCACTCCTGGGTGAAATATGAAAGAAGGAAGGGTGCAAAGGAAAAAAAAATAGATATTTCACCAATCTGCATATAATGCTGGAGTGGAGAGGCCCAAACTAACATATACAATGTGTAATGAAACTTTAGAAAAAAAACAAAATAGTAAGTTGTAAAGTCATAAAATAACGATTGATTTTTTAGTAGAAATAGTGGGCAGCAATGTTGTGAGAAAAACTGACCAGCCCCAGGTCAGTCCCACTGAAACCCCTGGTATGAGACCAGGCTCCAGCAAGTTCTGCAGACCTTTGCCCCAAAGCAAGAGACAACAGGACTGACCCGCCAACTCTGCTTGAGTTCCAGTCAACCAAGGACAGTCCCAGGGACTTGAATTGGAGTGCTGCCATGCCCAGGTAAGTCCCGCTGACCTTCATCTAGTGTGGCCAGTTCCAGTTCAGAACTGCTGACATCCCCTTGAGTGTGCCAGGCTCAGAGAAGTTTTGCCAACCTCTGTATAAGCACAGGCAGGCCCAGGTCAACCAGGCCACACCCACAGAGCTCAGGTGAGTCTAGGACAGCCTCACTGACCTCTGCTCAGAGGACTGCCTCTTCCAACCAGCAGACCACCACAGGAGCTCAGACGCCACCAGTTTGACCCAAACCAACCTGCGCGCACCCAGCCCCAGGTCCTCAAAACATACGTTGAAGAACAATGGCAGGTTCTTATAGCCCAACATTACAGGGAGGCACAGACAACCTTCAAGGACACTATAAAATTTAGAAAAGAAACTGTAATATCTCAGATCTATACTGCAAGAAAGTAAGGCAAATGCAAAACATGAAAAAACAAGGGTGGAAAGTATCCTAAACAAACCAGGATTCAACAATAACAGAACCAATGCTCAGCAAAGTTGTTGAAATTTTAGTGAAGAAGTTCAGAGGGTTCATAATTAAAATGATCTGTGAATTAAAGAAAAACCTAAATGAGCAAATACAGGCAAAAATTGACCACTACAACAAAGATATAAGAGAGCAAATACAGGTAGCAAAAGATTACTTCCAAAAAGAGATAGAAAATCTGAAAAAAAAAAAAAAAAAAAACCACACTCAGAAATCCATGAAATGAAGGAAATAATTAACCAAATAAAACACACAATTGAAGGCATCATCAACAGACTAGATCAACTGGAAGAAAGACCTTCAGACAATCAAGACAAAGTATATAATTTGAAAATAAAGTTGACCACACAATGACGATATTAAGAAACCATAAACAGAACATCCAAAAAGTATGGGATAGCATCAAAAGACCAAATCTAAGAGTAATTGGAATAGAGGAAGGCACAGAGTTTCAAACCAAAGCAATGCACAATCTTTTCAATGAGATAATATCAGAAAATTTTCCAAGCATAAAAAATAAATTGGAAAACCATATACAAGAGGCTTATAGGACACCAAATGTACAAAATTACAACAGACCTACACCAAGACACATTATGATGAAAATGCCTAGCATACAGAACAAGGATAGAAGTTTAAAGGCCACAAAAAAGAGGAATCAGATCACATATAGGGGGAGACAAATTCGTATTACAGCAGATTTTTCAACTTAGACACTCAAAGCTAGGAGATCATGGAACAACATATTCAAAGCTCTGAAAGAAAAGAAATGCCAACCAAGAATCTTATACCCAGCAAAATTAAGCTTTATATTTGAGGATGAAATAAAAATCTTGCATGATAAACAAAAGTGAAAAATTTACAAGTAGAAAGCCAGCACTAGAGAACATCCTCGGCAAAATATTCCATGAAGAGGAAAAGAAAAACAATAATGAAAATTAACAGTGGGAGGTATTACACTGAAGGAAAAGACAATCAGAGGAGAAACCATGTCAATTTAAATACCAAAAATAAACAAAAATGGCTGGGAATACAAAACACATCTCAATAATAACTCTGAATGTCAGTGGCCTAAACTCACCAATGAAAAGACATAGGCTAGCAGATTGGATCAAAAAAAAAAAAAAAAAAAAAAAAAAAAAAAAAAAAAAAAAAAAAAAAACAAAAAAAACAGACCCAACAATATGCTGCCTCCAAAAGACTCATCTTATAGAAAAAGACATCCACAGGCTGAGGGTGAAACTTTGGGAAAAATCCTACCTCTCACATAAACTGAAAAAAACAAGCACAGGTTTTCATCCTTATGTCAAATAAAGTAAACTTCAAGCTCAAGAAAATAAAAAGGGATAAAGAAGGAGACTACATACTGCTCAAGGGAACCATACACCAACAAGACTTAACAATTATAAATATATATGCCCCAAACAATGGAGCATCCATGTTCATCAAACAAACTCTTCTCAAGTTTATGAGTCAAATTGACCACTACACAGTAATTCTGGGTGACTTTAACACACCTATTTCACCACTGGATATTATTCCAAACAAAAGCTGAACAAAGAAACTATAGAACTCAAAAATACAATAAACAACTTATACTTAACTGACTTATATAGAATATTTTATCCTTCAACAAGCGAATACACTTTATTCTCAGCAGCACATGGATCCTTCTCTAAAATAGACCACATACTATGCCACAAAACAACTTGTAGCAAATATTTAAAAAAAATAGGAATATCACCCTGCATTCTATCAGACCATAATGGAATAAAATTAGAATTTAATGACAAAGGCCGGGCATGGTGGCACACGCCTGTAATACCAGCACTTGGGAAACTGAGGCAGGAGGATCGCGAGTTCAAATCCAGCCTCAGCAATGGAGAGGCACTTAGCAACTCAGTGAGCCCCTGTCTCTAATAAAATACAAAAAAGGGCTGGGGATGTGGCCCAGTGGTCGAGTGCCCCTGAGTTCAATCCCCCGCACCACAAAAAAAAAAAAAAAAAAAAAAAAGAAAAAGAAAAAGAAAAAAGAAAAAAAGAAAGAAAGAAAAAAGAAAAGCAATCAATGACAAAATAAAAATAAAAGCCACTCCAATATCTGGAGACTAAATAATATGCTATTGAATAAACAATGGGTTGCAGATGACATCAAAAAGGAGATTAAAAAAATTTTAGAGGTGAATGAGAATACAGACACACCATATCAAAATCTCTGGGACACTATGAAGCTAGTTTTAAGAGGAAAGCTCATTGCATTAAGTTCGTTCCACAAAAGAATAAAAAGTCAACAAATAAATGACCTAAAATTACATCTTAGAGCTCTAGAAAAAGAACAATCCAACACCAAAAGCGGTAGAAGACAGGAAATACTTAAAACAGAACTGAAATCAATGAAATTGAAACAAAAGAAACAATTGAAAACAATTGACAAAACAAAAAGTTGGTTCTTTGAAAAAAACAAGTAAAAATTGACAGACCCTTAGCCAGGCTAACAAAGAGGAGAGAGAAAACTCACATTACTAACCTATGCGATGAAAAAGGTAATATCACAAAAAAACTCTATAAAAATACAGAAAATAATTCGAAGTTATTTTGAAAACTTGGACTCCAACAAAATACAAAACACCGAAGACATTAAAAAATTTCTAGACTCATATGATCTGCCCAAATTAAAGCAGGATGATATACACAATTTGAAAGACCAATATCAAGCGACGAAATAAGTGCCATCAGAAGCCTACCAACCAAGAAAAGGCCAGGAACAGATGGATTCCCAGCCGAGTTCTACAAGACCTTTAAAGAAGAACTGATAGTAATAGTCTTCCAATTATTTCAAGAAATAGAAAAAGAGGGAGCACTTCCAAACTCATCCTATGAAGCCAATATCACCCTGATCCCAAAACCAGGCAAAGACACACACACAAAAACAATAAATAAATAAAACTTCAGACCCATATCTTTAATGAAAAAAGATGCAAAATTCTCAATAAAATCTGGCAAAACAGATACAAAAACATATTAAAAATATAATACACAATGATCAATTAAGGTTAATTTCAGGTATGTAAGGATGGCTCAACGTACGGAAATCAATAAATGTAATTCATCACATCAAAAGACTTAAATATAAGAACCATATAATTATCTCAATAGATGCACAAAAAGCATTTGACAAAATACAGCACTCCTTCATGTTGAAAAAAAAAAAAAAAAAACTAGAAAAACAAAATAACATGAACATATCTCAACATCGTAAAAGCTATATATGCTAATCCCAATGCCAATTTTATACTGAATGGAGAAAACTTAAAGCTTCATTAAAGATATGGGTCTGAAGTTTTATAAAAACTGGAACAAGACAGGGATGCCCTCTTTCACCACTTATATTTAACATAGTAATTGAAACGCTGGCCACAGCAATAAGAAAGATGAAAGAAATTAAAGGGATACAGATAGGTAAAGTAGAATTTGAATTATCATTATAATTTTACAAGAAAACTTCTAGAACTCATAAATGAATTCAGCAAAGTAGCAGGAAATAAAATCAACACCCATAAATCTAAGGCATTTCTATATATCAGTGACAAATCCTCTGAAAAGGAAATGTGGAGAACTACCTGGTTACAATAGCATAAAAAACAAACAAACAAACAAACAAAAAATACTTGGGAATCAACTTACCCAAAGACGTGAAAGACCTCTATAATGAAAACTACAGAACATTAAAGAAAGAAATTATGGAAGACATTAGAAGATGGAAAGATCTACCCTGTTCTTGGATAGACAGAAAAATATTCTCAAAATGACAATACTACCAAAAGCAATATACAGAGTTAATGCAATGCCAATCAAAATCCCAATAACATTCCTCATAGAAATAGAAAAAGCAGTCATGAAATTCATCTGGAAATACATGAGACCCAGAATAGCTAAGCAATCCTTACCAAGAGGAGTGAAGCAGGAAGCATCACTATACCAGACCTTAAATTATACTACAGAGCAATAATAACAATAACAGCATAGTAGAAGCACCAAAATAGGTTGGTAGACCAATGGGTGCAGAAGAGGACACAAACACCAATGAATGTAATTTCAGTTATCTTATATTAGACAAAGGCACCAAAAACATACATTGAAGAAAATATAGCCTCTTCAACAAATTATGCTGGAAAAACTGGAAATCGATAGGCAACAACAACAACAAAAAAATTAAACCTCTCTCTCTCACCATGCACAAAATTCAACTCAAAGTGGACCAAGGGTCTAGAAATTAGACCAGAGAAACTACACCTAATTAGAAAAAAAAAAAAAAAAAAAGAAAAAAAAAAGAAAAGTAAGCTCTAATCTCCAAAATGTTGGATTAGGCCCCAAGTTCCTTAAAAGACTCCTGTAGCACAAGAATTAATATTAAGAATCAATAAATGGGATAGATTCAAATTACAAAGCTTCTTCTCAGGAAAAAAAAATTAGTGAAGTAAATAGAGAGCCTACTAATTGGGCACAAATGTTTACCACACATGTGTCAGATAGAGCACTAATCTCTAGAATATATAGAGAACTCAACAATCTTAACACCACAAAAACAAATAACCCAATCAATAAATGGGCCAAGGAACTGAACAGACACTTCTCAGAAGAAGATATACCATCAACAAATACTTGAAAAAATGTTCAACATCTCTGGCAATTAGAGAAATGCAAATCAAAACCATTCTAAGATTTCATCTCACACCAGTCAGAATGGCAGCTATTAAGAACACAAACAACAATCAATGTTGGTGAGGATGTGGAGAAAAAGGCACACTTATACATTGTTGGTGGGACTGCAAAATGGTGCAGCCAATATGGAAAGCAGTATGGAGATTCCTTAAAAAACTTGGAATGGAACCACCTTATGACCCAACTATCCCACTCCTGGGTCTATACCAAAAAGACTTAAAAACAGCATACTACAGGGACACAGCCACATCATTGTTTATAGCAGCACAATTCACAATAGCTAAACTGTGGAACCAACTTAGATGCCCTTCAGTAGATGAATGGATAAAGAAAATGTGGTATATATACACAATGGAGTAGAACTCAGCAATAAGAGAGAATAAAATCATAGCATTCACAGGCAAATTGATGACGCTGAAGAATATAATTTTAAGTGAAGTTAGCCAATCCCAAAAAGCCAAATGCGGAATGTTTTCTCTGATATAAGGAGGAGGCCGATTTACAGTGGGGTTGGGATGGGGAGCATAGAAGGATTAGAGGAACACTAGAATGGCCAATGGGGACGGAGGGGAAAGGAGGGGACAAAAAAAAAAAAAAAAAGAAAAAGAAAAGAGATATGGTAGACTGAGATGGATATCATTACCCTAAGTGCATGTATAAAAACATGAATGGTGTCAATATACTTTGTATACATCCAGAGATATGTAAAAATGTGCTCTATAAGTGTAGTATGAAATGTAATACATTCTGCTGTCATTTCTAACAACTTAGAAAATTGACAAATCAAAAAGTTGGTTCTTTGAAAAAATAAATAAAATTGACAGACCCTTAGCCACACTAACGAAAACAAGGAAATAAAAAACTCAAATTACTAACATTCATAATGAAAAAGGAAATGTCATGACAGACATTTCAAAATCTAGAAGATAATTAAAAATTATTTTGAACATTTGTACTCTAACAAAACAGAAAATATTGAAGGCATTGACATATTTCTGGAGTCATATGAATTGCCCAAACTTGATCTGAAAGTTATACACAATTTAAACAGATCAGTTTCAAGTGAGGAAATAGAAGATGCTATCAAAAAATTACCAACTAAGAAAAGCCCAAAACCAGATGGAAACACAGCCGAGTTCTACAAGACCTTCAAAGAAGAACTAATACCAATACTCTTTAATTTTTCTTAGAAAATAGCAAAAGAGAGAGTTCTTTCAGACTCATTCTATGAGGCCAATATTACACTGATTCAGAAACCAAAGACAAGTCCAAGAAAAGAAAAGTTCAGATCAAAATCTTTAATGAACCTAGATGCAAAAATTCTCAACAAAATTCTGGCAAATTGAATACAATAACATATTAAAAAGATAATGCACCACAATTAAATGGGGTTTAACCCAGGGATGCAAGGTTGGTTCAACATACAGAAATCAATAAATGTTATACATCACACCAATAGACTTAAAGATAGAAACCATATGATCATTTCAATAGATGCAGAAAAAGGATTTGACAAAATACAGCACCCTTTTATGTTCAAAACAATAGGAAAACTAGGGGTAACAGGAACATATCTTAATATTATAAAAGCTATTTATGCATAGCCCCAGGCTAGCATCATTTTAAATGGAGAAAAATTGACAGCATTCCCTCTAAAAACTGCAATAAGTCAGGGATATACCCTTTCACCACTTTTATTTAACATAGTACTTGAAACTCTGGCTGGAGAATTTAGACAGATGAACAAAATGAAAGGGGTGTAGATAGGAAAAGAACTCAAATTAGCACTATTTGCTGATGTTATGATTGTATAACTAGAAGACTCAAAAAATTCCACCAGAAAACTTTTAGAACTAGTAAATGAATTTGGCAAAGTAGCAGGATACAAAATCAACACCCATAAATCAAAGGCATTTATGTGTATCTGAAGGAGCCTATAATCAAGGAGATAGCTAAAGATTGCGGTTAGCTGAGAGCCATAAAAGATGTTCTAGTTTCCACCTGATATTAACACATTATTCAAAGAATCTTTGTATGCCCGTGAACACTGCGTGACGCACCTGTAAGCTCGAGCTGTAAGCATGTGTCCTTGTTAAAGCTATATGTATATAACTGGGTGAGGTTCGTTAGTGTGTGTGTGGGAAGAAGAAGGTGGTGGTTGGAGTTAGAGCATTTGGAGTGATTGCTGGAGCTGGAGAGAGGAGAAGAATAAAAGACATTTTTTCATTTTCATCCTGCCTCCGAATTTTCCTGTGGCGTTCGCTGCTCCAAGCGACTTCCGCTTCAGGCAGCGACAGGTGGTGGCCTGTACGGGGAATTCGGCGGCAAGGTAAGAAAAAAGAAAATTTAAAAAGATGGGAGCAAATATAACAAAAAGTCGGTTTATAAAAGCCATGAATGAAATTTTTGATATTGAGAACTCAGAGGATAGTGAGAAAAGTGAACAAGAAAGCATATCCTCTGACTCAGTGGAGACCAGCAAGGAGAGTAGGAATGTAAATTCAAAAGGAAGATCTGCAAAAGCCATCAGAAGCTTAATAAAATTAGCTGAGGAGTATGTACTCTCCTTAGAAACTGAAACTCAGGATACTAGTGAAAGTAATAATAGTAACAAGGAGCCAAACCATGAAAGTACAGTCTCCTCTACTGAGCCGGTTAGGAATTATGAAGCTAGTAGTGAAGAGGAATCAAAAAGCGATTCGGAGAGCACAGTCTCCAATAAAAAGAACAAAAAGAAATTAAAAAAGAGAAAAGACCGTCAAATAGAGGAACCACTAGTGCCCTCTGCTCCTTCATGGATAGAATCCCTAACAGAAACAATAAAGAGTATTGATCAGAGTGTACGTGCCCTTGAGGTAGAAATTGGCGGCCTTTCAGAGCGCTTATACGCTCTCGAACAACATAGACCGCAGGAGCACCTAGAACTGCCAGTATTTCAAAATGAACAGGGACAAAGATATCACGAGTTCCTAGACTTTAAAACAATAAAGAATTTTAAAGAGGCGGTAATGACCTATGGGCCTCAAGCTCCGTTCACATTAAGTATGATAGAGTCACTTAACACCCTAACCTTAGCCCCCTCAGATTGGAAAAGTCTATGCAGAGCGGTACTAAGTGGGGGACAATACCTAATCTGGAAAACTCAATTCCAGGAACTTTGTTCAGAAATAGCAAAGAGAAATGCTGCAGCAGGTTTCCCTCAACGCAATATAGATATGCTCACAGGGGAGGGTGAGTTCGCCGAACTACAAAATCAGCTACAATACGATCCAGGTGTGTATGCCCAGATACACACTGCAGCTGTGAAAGCCTGGAAGACAATCTCAGGCACAGGGGATCTGCAAGGCAGCCTATCAAAAGTTATACAAGGGCCTAACGAACCTTACACTGATTTTGTAGATAGGCTCTTAAAAACAACATCTAGAGTTTTTGGAGAAGTCGAGCAAGCTATGCCCCTAGTTATCCAATTAGCATACGAGAATGCTAATAAATATTGCCAGGATGCAATAAGGCCATGGAGAAGTAAAAAAGACTTATCAATTTATATCAGACTGTGCAAAGACATTAACGAGGCTGTTATCACAGGCAACGTAATTGCTGCAGTGATGAAAAATTCCTCCCCTCAAACTTCCCAAAGGATTCAACCTAGAACAGGATATTCCAGACAAAATTATTATAATCAACCAAGATATGCTAAGCAATATCCCCCAAGGGTAATGAAATCAAATTCATACCGTGCTCCAGGCCGATGCCCCAGATGCAAAAAAGGTATACATTGGGCCAATCAATGCCATTCTAGATATGATATATATGGAAATGATTTATCAAGGATTTCAAAAAACGGGGCACAGGGCCCAATGCCCCGGGGCCCACAAATGTACGAGGCACTAGAGGAGGAAGGCCCTCAGATTCAAATGATTCCTCGTCACAGTCCCTCCTACCCATTAACTCCCTTATCAGAGGGACAAGAGGAAGTGCAGGATTAGATCTCTGTTCTACTGCCCGGATGGTCCTGACACCTGAAATGGGGGTTCAGCTGATTCCTACGGGAATCAGGGGACCTCTCCCTTCAGGAACTGTGGGACTAATCCTTGGGCGTAGTTCCAAAAGTTTATTAGGCTTTAATGTTATACCAGGGGTTATTGATTCAGATTATAATGGAGAGATTAAAATAATGCTAAGTACACACAGGGGCATCATCTCCGTAAATCAAGGAGACAGAATCGCACAGCTGCTCCTCATTCCCAGTCTCCATAATTCTTTTAAAAGCATGCCACAAAATAGAAATAGCAGAGCATTCGGTTCCACTGGTTCAGGACCTATGGCTTTCTGGGTCCAGGACTGTTCACGGAGGCCTATGTGCAAATTAAAAATTCAAGGTATAGAGATGGAGGGGCTGATTGATACAGGAGCTGACTCTTCCATCATAAATCTACAACAATGGCCTAAGCACTGGCCTCTACAGAAAGCCTCAACCAGTTTAAGAGGCTTGGGATACAGTAATACCCCAGCTCAAAGTGCTGTAATCTTAAATTGGCAAGACAATGAAGGCCATACAGGAACATTCAAACCCTATGTTTTAAACAGCTTGCCAGTTTTCTCTATGGGGAAGAGATATCTTACATCAAATGGGGTTACACCTAGCGACCAAGCCTGCAGGTGTTAAGAATAAAAATCCTAATCATAATAAAAAAGGCAAAGGACATTTTTTCTAGGGGCCACTGAGAAAACAATTTTAAAAATACCATGGCTCTCTAATAAGCCAGTTTGGGTCCCTCAGTGGCCCCTATCCAAAGAAAAATTGCAAGCGGCCCATCAATTAATTAAAGAACAATTAGAAGGAGGACACATAGAGCCTTCCACCTCTCCCTGGAATTCTCCCATATTTGTAATTAAGAAAAAATCAGGAAAATGGAGACTATTACAAGATCTAAGACAAATTAACAAAACAATGCAAATTATGGGCCCTACTCAACCTGGACTTCCTAATCCTGTAGCTATTCCAAAAAACTATTACCTTATAACCCTTGATATAAAGGACTGTTTCTTTTCCATTCCCCTACATCCTTTGGATGCCCCCAGGTTTGCTTTTTCAATTCCTTCTATTAATAATAATGGCCCTGATAAAAGATATCAATGGAAAGTATTTGCCGCAGGGAATGGCAAATAGCCCTACACTGTGCCAACTATATGTGGACAGAGCTATACAGCCCATTAAAAACAAATATCAAGACCTTATGTGTCTACACTACATGGACGATGTTTTTATTAGCTCACCCTAATCAACAAATCTTATTTAATATATTTAGTGAAATAACAAAAAATCTAAAAAAATATGGATTATATATAGCAGAAGAAAAAGTTCAAAGCAGATCACCTATACTATATTTAGGCTTTAAAATCATGGATACTTTTGTTAAACCCCAAAAAATTCTAATAAGTAAAGAACATTTGACCACCCTCAATGATTTCCAAAAATTACTGGGTGACATTAATTGGCTTCGCCCTACACTAAGCCTCACTACTGGACAATTAAAACCCTTATTTGACATCCTTCGTGGGAACCCTGACCCATCCTCACCTCGAACATTAACTCCTGAGGCCAGGAGAGCTCTAAAATTAGTAGAACAGGCCATTGAAAGATCCCATTGCGATAGATTTGATTTTGCACAACCACTAATATTGATTATTATTCCTTCACAATATACTCCAACAGGAGTATTTTGGCAACAGGGACCTATATTATGGATACATTTGCCTGTCTCTCCTAAAAGTACAATTGAGTCTTATACCTCCATGGTAGCTAAACTTATTCTTCAAGGACTTAAAACCTCTACTAAAATATTTGGAATTTCATCCCGCTACTATTATTACTCCTTATTCATCGTCACAGGTTGAATATTTGTGCTTCAATGATAATGATTGGGCTATAGCTAGATGCTCTACTTCTGCAAATTTTGACAATCATATTCCTAAATCTCCTATACTGTCCTTTTGTATCAATCATCCTATCATATTCCTACAGGTAATAAAAAATCAACCCATTCCTAAAGCATTTAATGTATTTACAGATGGATCCTCTAACGGTACTGCTGCAGTAGTCACTCAAAATGAAAAAATGATTCATATCACTAATCAAAAATCAGCTCAATTAGTGGAACTCGAAGCTATAATAATAGCTCTGGAAAATTTTAAAGAACAGCCTATGAATATTTTTTCAGACAGCCATTATATTGTACATGCTGTCCCAAAATTGGAGCTAGCAGGTCCAATAGCACCACATACTCCAGCTTTTTAAATTGTTTTCTCAAATCCAAAATCTCCTATGGCAACGAAAATAACCTTTATTTATAGGTCACATAAGAGCTCACACTAATCTGCCTGGTCCTCTCCATGAAGGTAATCAAAAAGCTGACGCCCTCACTAAAACAATATTTATATTTACTACAGTACAACAAGCTACTTTATTTCATTCCCAGTTCCACGTTAACAGCACTACCTTAAGACAAAAATTTAAAATCACAAAAGAACAAGCTCGTAGAATTGTAAAAGAATGTCCATCTTGTGTAACACTCTTGCCCAATCCACATTATGGGTTAACCCACGAGGTTTGATGCCCAATCATTTGTGGCAGATGGATGTCACACATGAGCCAAGTTTTGGAAAATTACGATTTATTCATGTCACCATAGATACATGCTCAGGCATGATTTTTGCTTCTTTACATTCCGGAGAAAAAGTTAAAGATACTATATCTCATTGTCTGCAAGCTTTTGCTGCATTGGGCATCCCCAAAATGCTTAAAACAGATAATGGCCCTGCATATACATCCACATCCTTCAAACAATTTTGTACAAAGTTCAATATTATCCACAAAACAGGTATCGCTTATAATCCTCAGGGACAAGGAATAATTGAAAGAGCAAATCGGACACTTAAAAATATGTTACTAAAGCAAAAAAGATGGAAACTGGAAAAATCCTAAGGACAGATTGGCAGTTGCCCTGTTTACCCTAAATTTCTTAACTTTAGATTCTAATGGACATTCGGCTGGAGATAGACACTGGAACCCACACCAACAACATAAACCTTTGGTTTACTGGAAGGATGTTCTCTCAGGTACATGGAAGGGTCCAGACCCAGTATTAATTTGGGGGAGAGGATCTGTTTTGTGTTTTTCCAAAGCACGAATCCTCTCCAATATGGATACCATCTAGATTGATAAAGCAGGTACAAAGTCAAAGAGATCAAGACGAAGTTATTGAGGAGTCTAGATTGAATAAACAAGTGCAAGGTCAAGAGGACCAAAATGAAGGTATGGAGTGATTCCCTTAAAAGAGTTCTCCATTAAATTTACAACTTAAATTTCATTCTTCCCGGCCGGGACAAGAAGATCTCTCTTCAGTGTATACACAATTGTAATTTTTTTTTCTCTTTTATATATGTCTTTATGTCTGTGCATTTGTCTAAATTTCATGTTAATGTGATGTCACAAATATGTTTATATGTGCGTCTGTCTAGTGTGACGTCACAAATAATTAAGCGCTTAAAAAAAAAAGGGTAGATAGATATAGATCCAAATAACAAATAACGTTAATTCATTTAAGCTTAGAATATTCTAATTTGATAATCAATAGATAGATAGATAAATAGATATTTATATAAGTTCAGAATATTTTTAGATAATCAATTATAATGATAATCAATTTTGATTTATAGTTGTCTCCGGGACTTCTCTTCAGCTGTGAATATGTTTAATGTTGTATAACCTGATATTTTGGTGTTCCGACAGAGGATCATTTATTTGTTATTGACTTCATTTGTTTAGTAGCTGATTAATTTGAATTATTTCAACAGGTATAGGATTGCTGTGTATATAGAGACTCGAGGATTCCAGCTAACAAATTATTTTTCCAAAATGCCTTTAGCTTTTCTTTATCTTTAATGCAGTAAACACCCTCAGTTTCTCTTTGATTATTTCTGAATGTGATATTTTGCCAGCTTATGTTTGTGGGAGCTTGAGCAGCAATGTGTGTGAGCAGAGATCAACTTTTATTTTCTACTCTAATAGTTCTTTTTTTTTAGTTTGACAGCTCACCTTTTGATCTCAGTGCTGGAATAGCACTGCCTTTCCCATAATAATGGATGCTTGAGTTTTTAGGTAGCGGGCCCTGAAGATTTGCCGGTAGAAATGTCTAGACATAAAAAAGACGGCTGCTGCTACAACTGCAGGGACCGCGGTCGCTGCAAGCATCCCTGCTGCTCAAGCATCAACAACCTCACCAGCAGTGTGGCCTCTGCTCTGCATGCATGGGGCCTCCTGAATCTATGTGTTATAACTTATGGACATTTTGATTTTCCATTATTTTGTTTATATTACGGGACAATGCCTTGCGGGTATTTGTCTAAGAGAACTCAGTGTGTTACTTGATGAAACTAAGGGCAGCTGATTCGCTTAAAGAACTTGATACGCTATGGAAACTTGGCTCGTCAGCAGTAGGCTTACCGCCTTAAAGCCGCAGCATCTCCTAAAAATTGGACGGCTGTTAGTCAACACACAGTCGATCCTGAAGGGCTCTATTGGATGGCTGGTTAGCCTATGGCGGGTAAGATCCCCAGAAGGGGACAACCTAAGACACGGCACAGTCGCATGGGACAGTCTAATGTGGCCGGCATGTCAACCTAAGCCAGGAGTCAGGACAGCCTAGACTCCCATGACGGGTAAGAATGTCGGTTGCACATGGACGTCCTAGAACATCCCCTCTTTTAAAACTAAAAGGGGGAAATGAAGGAGCCTATAATCAAGGAGATAGCTAAAGATTGCGGTTAGCTGAGAGCCATAAAAGATGTTCTAGTTTCCACCTGATATTAATACATTATTCAAAGAATCTTTTTATGCCCATGAACACTGCGTGACGCACCTGTAAGCTCGAGCTGTAAGCACATGTCCTTGTTAAAGCTATATGTATATAACTGGGTGAGGTTCGTTAGTGTGTGTGGGGAAGAAGAAGGTGGTGGTTGGAGTTAGAGCATTTGGAGTGATTGCTGGAGCTGGAGAGAGGAGAAGAATAAAAGACATTTTTTCATTTTCATCCTGCCTCCGAATTTTCCTGTGGCGTTCGCTGCTCCAAGCGACTTCCGCTTCAGGCAGCGACATGTATCAGTGACAATTTTTGTGAAAGGGAAATGATAAAAACTATCCCA
>CM046667.1:6012273-6134073 GCA_025594165.1 Tamias sibiricus
AAGTTCAGGTTAAAGCAGATTTTTATAGTTATGCTCATACAGAAGTAATACATTAAATATTTACTGATGCAATAGTCTGAGGTAGGAACACAGCCCCGAAAGGCCACTTTTTCCTAGAATATTTTGGACTCCTGTATGGATAAAGAATTTAGTTTCTATAATTTGATTTCATATTTTATTAGCAGGTTTCAAAATCAATGAAATCTTGAATGCATATTCTTCTGAATCTTTCACAGTGTCATAAAATATTCTGAGTGTTTCTCAAGTATCCCTTTCCCTATCTTTTAGAACTGTTTGAGTTTTTAATCTTCAGAGGAAAATGTTTTTTTTTCTTTGTTCTTTCCTCACAATATGAGTTTTATGTTTATGGGGATATTACATCAGTTATCTAGAACTGTAATGATAAATTACCCACCAATGTGGAAGGCTGAAAACATAAAAATATATCCACTCCTTCACTGGACAGATAAGAAAAATTTTTTCAGTAGTCCTGTAAATTAGAGAATTTCTTTTCCATTGTTGCAGACCTTAAAAGCCACAAACCACAGCTCCACCTGTCCAACCATAGGGGAGAGAATGGTAAAAACCACTTACCCTTGTAGTCCATCAGCATTTGCATAGGAAGATGAGAAAAAAAACATCCTCTGCACCCCTTCCTTCTACTTTTCTCTCTTTTTTTCCTTCTCCTCCTCATTATTATTATTATAATTATTGATACTAGAATTGGAACCCAGGGGTGCTGTACCACTGATTTACACCCCCCAGCCCATTTGTTACAATTTTGAGACAGGGTCTCCCCTTACATTGCAGAGGCTGGCATCCAACTTACAATCCTCCTTAACTCAGCCTCCAGAGTCACTGGAATAGCAGGGGTGCAGCACCCTACCCAGCAGCCAACATATACAATGAAGAAACCAGGGTGTCAGCTATTGTAGAATTGTGGTTCATCTGTTTTCTATAGGAATTACTCAATTCTACAGTTGCTGTGTGAAGGTACTCATACGCAATGCTATAGATTTTATCCTAAATGTATCCACTAAAGACCTTGTGTCGCAGAGTTGATTCCAACTTTGAACCCATCCCTTTCTGTACCTCTATCTCTCTCCTTCCTGGAAATGGCCTGGCCCACCTTTTATCCCTGCCATAAACCATGCGGGAACAAAAGATATATTTCACCAATCTGTACTTAACGCTGAAGTAGAAATACCTACACTAATATATACAATGTGGAACAAATCTTTAGAAAGACACAAAAGACTAAATTGTGAAGCCATGAAATAACAATTGATTTTTGAGAAGGACTAGTGGGAAGCACGTTGTGAGAAAAATTAAAAAAAAAAAATCAATAGTTGCTTTACATAGTGAGAATTAAAGAACTGGGTAGGGAGGGTATTTACAGAAAAAAAGGGTGAATTGATCCTGCACATAAGTGCATGTGAATATGACTGTGCATGTGTGAGGTGGCAAACCTCACCGCTCCCAGCTGTTTTCTTTTTGTAGTTTAACTTGGTGTTTTAGAAAAACACTCACATGATCACCATGCCATGTTTGATAGCCTCTGTAACCCTGCCAAGGAGCTTAGCTGGTTTCTGGTGCAAGGATGGGGAATCTTCCAATTATTTGTTGAAAAACAATTCTAGTAATACTTATTATAATTAATGGAAATTCATTATATCAACTGATAGAAGTAGAAATAAATAGTTTGTTCCCATAAATATTTAAATACTCCTTTCACCCCTGTTATCAAAAAAACTATGTAAGATAAACTTTTTCAAGTAGACTTATGTTTAGTTTAAGTGGACAAAAAAATTGGAAATATAAAATGTGATTTAATGTTCTTTGTGATAATCAGTATCATTTTAGAATCTTAAAGCTTGAAAAAGGTTAATATACATCAACACATTAAAAATCAATTCTTGCTTCTAATCGGTTAACCCCTGGGAACTATAAAAAAAACGAGGCACATTTTGATTTACACCAGGATTTCAAGAAATATCCAGGAGCTGGGCATGATAGAATTGTGTGTATTCTCGGTAAACTCTATAGCATGAGGATCGCAAGTTTTAAACCCAGCCTCAGGAAGATAGTGAGGCTTTTGGAGAGAAAACTTAGCAAGATCCTCTATTAAAAATAAAATTAAAAAAAGGAGAAGGATGAGGCTCAGTGCTCAAGCACTCCAGATGTGATGATGGGCTATGATGATGATGATAATTATGTTAATAATAATAATGATTTCCTTTTCTCTTCCTTCTCCATTCTCAGACCATGGAAATATATAAAAAACTTCTTAAAATTTTTATTATTTCACAAGATATATAAAATCAGAGAGATATTTTATGATTGGAGAAAAGTTTTTAAAATTGTAAGACAAAGTTTTAAAAGGACTTTAGCAGAAAAAAATGAACAAAATTAAAGAAAACATACTTAGGGAGGGTAGAGAGAATATTAAAACTCAAAAAAAGTTCAAATGCTGAAAATAAATATTAATACATTTTAACTAGAAATCCAGTAAAACTATTCTATATGCTTCTATGCACAAAATTATATACTTACATACTAGATGTTACACACAAATACCAACATAGTTTTACATACAATTATTATTATAATATGTGAGAGTGACTACATATGCTAAAAAATTTAAAAAATTTAAGTAAATTGAATCTAAAAATAAGGAGAGATGGAGCCAAGAATATCATGTTACTTCCACATCTTCATGCTGATGCAATGCTCATATTCACTCCAGATTTCATTTTCATTACCCATAAATAGATGAAAGAGAAATGAAGGCAAACACTATTTTCACACACCGATAGTGGTTTTCTCAAAAAAGAGGTTGTTTGCTGAAGGCAGGTGCATGAATCTATCATGCTGAGACAGCAGGATCAAAAATTCAAAGCCAAACTATTGCAACTTAGTACCAAAGTAATCCAGTGAGAACATGTCTCAAAATTAAAAAAAAAAAAAAAAAAAAAAAACAAAAAAAACAACCACAATTAAAAAGGACTAAGATGTGGCTCATTTGTTAAGCATCTCTGAGTGAATCCCTGGTACAAAAATAAATAAAATAAAATAAAATATAAAAAAAAAATTCTCAAGTCTGAAAAAGTCTAACGGGACTTAAAACAACTGACGTCTCAACACATTGTTACATATAAGTCTTTTCTACAATGTGAGTTCTTCAATGCTGTTTAGAGACCTGAAAAGTTTAAAGTGTTACCACATGTTTTAAAGAGCAAAAGGATTTTCCCTGATATGAATCATTTTATGTCTTTAAGGAAACTATGAAAGTTGAATACTGCTCACATTGCTTCTCACAGGACTTTCCACAGTATCAGTCCTTTCATACAACTGAACAAAACTAGAACATCTGAACACTTTGTATTTCTTACTTGCATGGGATTTATTCATTTTGCCCATGAAACTTTCAACAAGAATCTTACCAGTCTTTAGAAGGAACTGAGAAATGAGAAGATTTCCTACATTTCTTACATTTGCACAGGCTTCTCTCCATGATGAGTATTTTCATATACGAGAAGAAAAATATTGCTGGGATGTGAAGCTGACCTGATGTAGCAAATCCCCCACATTCAGAATGTTTGTTTTCCAGTGTGAGTAAAATGGCCTTTAAGGCAACAGGAAAATGAACTGATTTTGTCATATTTTTCATATTTAAACAATCATTTAGTCAATTAGGTGGTGTATGCCTTTAATCCCAGAGACTTGGGAGGCTGAGTTTTGAACAATCACTAGGTGAGGCTAGCCACGGCGATGTAGCAGGACCCTAAGTAATTCAGCAAGATTCTATACACCCACGCAAAAATTATATATATATTAAAAAGGTATACGGACTGTGGCTCATTGGTAGAGTACCACGAAACTCTAAATCCCAGTACAAGAAAATATATATATTCAGCAATGTGAGGCCTTTCTTTTCAATGAAGATGACATGAAATATTGATTTACAAAATTTTGCATTCAAATGATTTTTCTCCAGTAAACTTCCTTCATGTTTATGACTGAAACAGTAATAACAAAAGACTTTACCAATTGTTTTCATTAGAAAGATTTCATTTTCACATGCATTCATTTACATGAGAGAAGCAGAAGGGATGTAACAAAAATTTTTCACATTTTTTACATTCATGGGTCTTCGTTCCAGTGTGTCTCCTTTGCTGTACATGGAGCCGAGAGGATATAACAAAGGTTTTTCCACATTCTTTATATTCACGAGTCTTTATTCATGCATGCACTCATCCATGCCTGTGAAGATGACTTCATGTGTCATAGTCTTTGCCAAATTTATTGACATTAATTAGGCTTCTTTATTAGTTTGTTCATGTATCTGAAAAGAAAAGGAAGTAGTGAAGGCCTTTTCCACATTGTTGACTTTCATAGGGCTTCTGTCCAGTATGTGTTCATTCATGTCTTCTGAAGGGCTAGAGGACTCAGTGAAAGGCTTTTCCACACTGCTTACATTCATAGGGCTTCTCTCCAGTATGTGTTTGTTCATGTCTCTTAAGGTGAGAGGACTGAGTGAAGGCTTTTCCACATTGTTGACATTCATATGGCTTCTCTCCAGTATGAGTTTCGTTCATGTGAGTAAAGGTGAGAGGACTGAGTGAAGGCTTTGCCACACTGCTTACATTCATAGGCCTTCTCTCCAGTATGTGTTCGTTCGTGTACCTTAAGCTTAGAGAATCTATTGAAAGCTTTTCCACATTGTTGACATTTATAGGGCTTCTCTCTAGTATGAGTTTGATCACGTGAGTGAAGGTGAAAGGACTGAGTGAAGGCTTTGCCACGTTGTTTGACATTCATAGGGCTTCAATGAAGTATGAGTTTTCTGATGTGACTTAAGGTGAGAGGAACGATTGAAGGCTTTTAGCCACATTGCTTACATTTATAGGGCTTCTCTCCAGTATGCATTCTTCCATGTATGTGAAGTTCACTGGATGTAGCATAGGCTTTTTCCACATTGTTTGCATTCATAGGGCTTCTCTCCAGTATGTGTTACGGTCATGTACCTTAAGGCTAGAGGATGTAGTGAAGGCTTTGCCACACTGCTTACATTCATAGGGCTTCTCTCCAGTATGAGTTGTTCATGTGAGTGAAGGTGAGAAGACTGAGTGAAGGCTTTGCCACACTGATTACATTCATAGGGCTTCTCTCCAGTATGTGTTTGTTTATGTCTCTTAAGGTCAAAGAAACTATTGAAGGCTTTGTTACATTGTTGACATTCATAGGGCTTCAATCAGTATGAATTTGCTGATGTGACTTAAGGTGAGAGAATAATTGAAGGCTTTGCCACACTGCTTACATTCATAGGGCTATCTCTCCAGTATGCATTCTCTTCCATGTATGTGAAGTTCACTGGATGTAGCAAAGACTTTTTCCACATTGTTGTGCATTCATATGGCTTCTCTCTTAGTATGTGTTTGTTCATGTATCTGTTAAGTCTAGAAAAAGTAGTAAAGGCTTTGCCATATAGCTTACATTCATAGGCCTTCTCTCCAGTATGTGTTGGTTCATGTACCTTAAGGTTAGAGAAACTATTGAAGGCTTTGCCACATTGTTTACATTTATAGGGATTCTCACCAGTATGTGTTTGTTCATGTCTCTGAAAGCTAGAGGACTCAGTGAAGGCTTTGCCACATAGCTTACATTCATAGGGCTTCTCTCCCATATGCGTTTCCTGATGTATTCTAAATAAACTGAGATAAGCAAAGTCTTTCTCACCATATCTTACATTTACAATATGCATTCTCACGTGTGCGTGAACATGTGATTTTGGAGACTCATGAGTGAAATAAAGGTTAAACCACCTTGTTTACTTTCACAGAGTTTCCCGCCAGAATGAGGACTTTCATGTCTTCTAAATAAATAAGGAAAATAAAGGCTTTCCCACATAACTCACATTTATAACATTTACTTCCACTGTGTATTATCTGTGTCCCTTGAGCACTGGAAGAGAAGAAATGGCTTCACCACATTGTTTACATTCACAGCATTGCCAACCAAAGTATTTGTTTCTTCATGACTTTGAATGGAACTGGGACAAATGACACCTTTCCCACATACTGCACTTTTATAAGGTCCATCTCCTGTTTCTATTAACATTTGTGTCTGAACCCTTTTGAGAGAAACCAGAGATTTTCTGTATTGTTTAGATTCACATCGCTCTCTTCACCTTCCTCATGCTTATCAAGTTTGGGTCCAAAGGGAGATGTGATCTGCCTATGAAGGAATGAAGGACATATGAAGTCATTTGCACATATAATGGCAGTTACATGGTTTTAATTCGATTAAAATTTTTCTTTGTCCAGTTTTACAATTGGAATCTCATTGAAAGTTTGCCCACAGTGCCTTCTTTGACTTTGAAGTTTCTCATATAGTCTTCTCTAAAGAATTACCAGCACATTATCAATGCATTCTTCATTCATGATATTCTATTTATTTATAGGTCCTAGGTTTACATTTTTTGCAAAATCAGGTAAAAGCTAGGATGGACTTACATTCCTACCAACATCAGGTAAAGTCTAGGTTTACTAACTTGTTCAAATTGCCTAAAATAAAAATATTAAAAAGAAATAATCCATTGCAACACAGCTTCCCTATGGCTATTATCCAAATAGTCTTATTCACATATGCAATTCATAATGCATTTTGCATGTCAGGTACTTGAATAGACTGAATCACTTCTAGAAATAAGTATATATTTTCTCATCAGAACAATCTTATCAGAATAAATGTATTTCAAGTTGTTCATATAATTTGGTGTGTTTTGAAAAATTATATGACCTTTCAGATTTACTCAACAATTTCTTTATTGAGTACAATTACCTTAGATTGCTCACAGAATTTTTGATCTGATCTTCCAAGTTCTTGTCATCCCATTTGTTACCTAAAATGCCAGACCAGAACAATCGTTTATGAATTTTTAAGAAACTGGAAATGCTTTACCAGACCTAGGTGCATTTTTTGCTGCAATAATTTACCAAATGATTCTCTTTTCATAATTTTACTTAAGTGACCAAACCAAACATGAGTAATTTATTCCATTATTTAAAGAAATATCAGTATTACCTATAAAAGCCAGGTTTCTGAGGACTTCCTGCATCACATCTCTGTAAAGGTTCTTCTGGGATAGATTCAGCAAAGCCCACTCCTCCTTGGTGAAGTTCACAGCCACATCCTCAAAGGTCACTGAGATCTAAAATATTCCAAAAAATGTATAGTAGACTTCAGGATAGACTGACAGCATAAGAAATCTATACTAAACCTTCATGATGTTCACATAATTCTCTGGGTTCCAGATTTAATTTTACAATTCCAAGATTTAGTCAATCAAAAAAAAACTATAGTCTCTCAATTTCTCACAGACACTCCAATGGCAAACAGTAAAGTGTACTTCACACTTTCTTTGGTGGTGTCACAGTAGGCAAGACAGGCTCCATTGTCACTTCTAACTTCTTTGTTGGTTGCATCTCTATTACAAGTCCTAACAAAGTCCTGTGAAGCACAGTGGTAATAGTAGCACTTTACATAGTATGCACTCTTAGAATTAGAAAGCTGAGTATGAAATTGCTGGATTCATAAAACTCATCATTTGAGACAGATTCTTCCAACCACATTGGTTCACTTGGCCTACTCTCTTAATATAGACAACATAATGTATTACTGGTCTTTTGTCTCTTTCTTAAATTCTATTGTTCCATCCTTTATAGAAGTTCCTACAATCCAAAACACACCAACACATGCTGAGCATGGGCTCACATAAGAGCTTTCCTTATAGACAACATTTAGACAACTTTTCACACAGTTTGTTACAATGTGTTAATTGGGGATTTAGTTAAACCTGTGTGATTACACCAATAGATTGACTAAAAATTTGCAGGTGCTTTACTCCAGAAACATATTTAGTCAACTAGTAAACAAATACAATGAGTAATAAACAAACAATTTGATCATTTCTCATGGTTAATATTAAAGCAGAATAGGATAATTGAAAATATGTCACATGTCTTACATAAAAAAAAATTTAATGGCCCAAAGATGTCACCTTGTTTAATCAGCACCTTTACAAAAAGTATTATTTGTCTCAATGCAATCTCCTTAATAAATGGCAAGACACTACTTTTGAAAAAACCTCATAGCAACAACGAATGGCCAATAATTGTAAAACTCTTCTGAAAAGTAGCCAGTTTCACTAAACATATGGTACAATCATGTGCCACATAGGCACATTTTTGATCAAGGTTGGGGCCATATGTTGCAATGATTGTCTGTTGTGAAAGAGTTTCCTCATGCCTGGAGTGACGCTGGTGCAAAAAAAACCTAAGGCAGCAGCAATTCCAGGGTGTGGTAAAGAAGCAGGTTTGCAATCATGAGTTCTCACCTATAATCTTAACACAGTTCAGGTGTGCCACACCACCACCACCATCAAAAAAATACACTCCATGTACATCCCTATAAGCATGTTTGATCTGCAACCTAAGGGCATTGTTTTTGGATCTGCAACAGTGATGGAACAACCAAGAGCACCTACCAAAGAATGTGCATGCCACTGACACAAAACCATTCTCAAGGACTTAATGTGTGAGCTCCTTAGCAGCACAGTATCAGCAGAGGTGAACAAAAGATCAAGAGAAATTCTTCAGTGGGCTTGGCCTTCACAGGATAAAAAGATGAGTGAGAGCAGGTGTCTTGAAGACTGATCAAAATAATGTCCAGAAAGCCGGGCGTGGTGGCGCACGCCTGTAATCCAGCACTTTGGGGAGCTGAGGCAGGAGGATCGCGAGTTCAAAGCCAGCCTCAGCAATGGCGAGGCACTTAGCAACTCAGTGGAGACCCTGTCTCTAAATAAAATACAAAAAAGGACTGGGGATGTGGCCCAGAGGTCGAGTGCCCTGAGTTCAATCCCCGGTACCAAAAAAAAAAAAAAAAAAAAAAAAAAAAAAAAAAAAAAAAAAAAAAAAAAAAAAAATCCAGGAAAAAAACTGGAATCTTGTTGGCAAAAGGCCTCTATTCTTGTAGACAAAACATCCATTTATTTATACATTTAAATGTGAAAGACTAAAACATCTTTAGAAGCTTACAAGAGATTTGCTTTTATTTATCTATTTGTTTTTGGAAAACTCCAAAAAAAAAAAAAAAAAAAAAAGGCAGCATTAAAACTCAGGGCACTTAAACCACAGTTTCACATCTCCATCATATTTGTCATTTTTAAGACAGTACTCACTATGTTGCTCAGGACCTTGTAAGTGACTGAGGTTAAAATTTAACTTTATGATTCATTCGGACTCAGCCTCTCCAGATGCTAGGAATATAGGCAAGCACCATAAGTGGAAATTGTATTTTATATAGAAACATGCTAAAGAATTCTACAAAAAAATGATAAATCTTTAGAAAAAATTCAATATTCATTCTAAAATGACACACTGGGAGTCTGAAAAACCATAACTGTACTGCCAAAAAATAAAACTGAAATAGAAAGCCTGGTGACATTATGGTTCTGCCATGAAGTAGAGAGAACAGAGCCCCAAAATATCCTAACACAAATATAGCCAATTGGTCTTTGAAGAAGGTAAGTCATTTCTATCAAAGATGAAAAAGTCTCCAGGAGAAGGAGCTGCTCCACATACAAAACCTTTAGGGGAAATGAGAAAACACAAGCAGAACAGTTAGTACAAAAATGTCCTCATGCCTGAAAGCTCTGACAGGTTTAACAACAATCGACATGGAGCAGTTAGGAAGAACAGTGGAAGGCAGCAAAAACAATGCGACCTGCACTAGTCCTTCAGATTGACCCTCTCTGGTGTAGGACAGCAGCCTGATATCCCAGTTGTGAGACCTTGGAAACCTCACCTCTAGTCCTGCACACAACCATGTCTTATCCATGTCATGGAAATTTGTATGAAAATAAATGGAACAATCTTAATGTCTAAAAACTACCTCTCATTTCTCCTAAGTCCAAAGTGATCACTGTGAAAAAAATTAGCAGGATTTCCTTAAAACAGATTTGAGTAAACAAACAGCCTGCATTAGACATGAACAGCAAATTACTTTTATCCACTCAACCATCACCTAAAATCTGATAAGAAAGCTTCAGAGAGAGTTTCTTTTGTGAGTCAGGTGTCAAAAACAGCCAGGTTCAGGACGGGCCGATGCAGGAGGCTCCTAAGTTCAATGCCACCTCAGCTTAATTAGTTAGGCCATAAGCAAGTTGGCAAAACCTGAATCAAAAATAAACTAAGATAACAATTGAGGTTGGTAATGCTGGGGTTTGGCTCAGTGTTTAAGCAGCTGTGGAATCACACTCCACAGAATGCATCCCCAAAATAAATCACCCAGGTGTTATTAGGAAGAAAGGAAGCCCACAAAGACCAGAATGACACTTTTCAGAGAGAACCAAGACACACATGTTCAGCACTGGTTCCCTCCCCAGGCTGGATTCCCCAGAGTAAACGCACAGAAGTGTTTTCAATTAGCAACACTGTGTTTTAAAAAGCAGAGGCCCAAAAATCTACCCACAAAAATCAGAGGACAGAGCTTTTTTCTGTTTTTACTGCACTTTTCTACCTTCTTGTGTAGGGGCAAATAAAGTCAAGGGACACTGAGATCTGGAAGCAACAGTTTATTAGTGGGCTCCACAGCCCAGAGGTAATAATTCCCAAAGCCTAGCCATGAGCACAGCAGGGCTTTTACTTTGACCCATAAACAATTTTGAGGACATAAAGGGACAAGAAAGTTAGGGCAATATATTGGAAAGAAAATTTTGTATTTCTTATATGGGCACAAGCTTGTCAACAGAGCCTAAGGTCTCTGGTTAGACTTTATTAGGGACTTTTACTACACTAAACCTAAACAGGGGTTTGTTCTTTCCCTGGCTACTTTGCTGCTTCTGTTTACTGTGTTACAGGTACCTGCTGCAGCTGAAAGCCTCCATGGTGAAAATGTCATGAAGCAGAGCTTGCTGTGTGTCAGTCTGCAAAGCCACAGCCTCTCAGCTCTTAACCTGCTTAAGTTTCCATTCTGTCCTACCACACTGGAATTCAGGAAAATGTCTCAAAGGAGCCAAAAGTAAAACTAATTCACTAAACAAGCATATACAACATATTCTCTAGCCAAATGCATGAAGCCTTCCACAAACAGGAACAGAAAGCATTGAGAAAGGCGAGGAACACATTTTCATTCACTTTAAACAACAACAACTGCCGGAGTCCAGCTCCAGTAAGGAGGGGAAGAAGTCGGCGAAAGGTTAAGAGATAAATCACGCAGCACACAAGTCTGGAGGCTTAACTCTAACTTTACTTTTTTTTACCAAGAGTTTTTATAGCCCAGACAGCACATTACAGCTTTTGAGGTTACATTAAAGAATTTTCAGAGTTAGACATTCTGAGGGAAACAGGATATTGTTCTAAGTGTATATTACTGATTAATCTTATCTAAAGACGTAGGAAAAAGCATACATTGATCAATCTTAAATGTCAAGAACAATCATATAGTAATACATAACATGCTTTTACCTAAACCTATTTCCATAACCCCTTAAGTCCACTCATAATTTCTCACAGCTATATTGCTCCAATTAGCTAAACCTTAACTGAATTCAACTTACTATTATTTCCAATAATAACTTTGTTTTTGAACTAGAAAGAAGGAAGTATAGGTATTTTTAAAAGTTAAGCTGGGCTGGAGTTGTGGCTCAGAGGCAGAGTGCTCGCCTTGCACAAGCGCAGCCTGGGTTCGATCCTCAGCACCACGTAAACATAAATGCATTGCATTGTGTACAACTAAAGTAAATAAATATTAAAAAAAATAAAAAGTTAAGCTAACAGGTATTTTTCCTTTTGATCAAGTGTAAGATCTAAGGGGTCTCTACCATGGAAAAACTTATATCAATATATCTTAAGATATCAATATATCTTAAGAAAGCCTTATAACTACAACTTAAAACCTTATGTAACTTAGGAAAGTCTGAACTATGGGGCACAGCAAGAGCCACAAGTTTAATCATTATTACAAGACTAATGTCTAATTATAAAAACCTGTTTTACTCATGTACTAAAGAATTTGCTATAAGAGCTCCCTGGGTCAGATTCCACAGTGTAAATTTGTGTGGTCAGATTTATGCTTAATAGCTAACTTATGAGCCCCTCGTGGTCACACAGAAACACAGTAAGAATAGGGAGATAAAATTAATAACCATCACGGCACCATTTTTGTGTTACATCGTTCCTTAGAGAAGAGGGAAAGATGCCTTGCTTTCTCTCCCCTATTTTATCAGGGACAAGGAGCTTTGCTCATATGTCACAAAGAAGATGTCACAAACAACAAAAAATGTACAAAGAATATTAAGAAAACAGGAAAAACATGGGCTCATTGAATGGAAAATAAAAATGACTGGACATTGACCATCCTGGAGAAAAGAATTAGGCTCCAAAAACCTCAGGCCAAAACTATTTTCTATTTATTTATTTATTTTATTTATTCATTTATTTATTTGTCATTTTTTATATTAAAGAATTAATTCAGAGGTGCTTAACAAATGAGCCACATTCCACAGCCCTTTTTAAAAATTATTTCTTTTTTGAGAGAGGAAATCTCTAAGTAGCTCAGCACCTGAGCTGTAGAGTTTTTAATTTGAACTTGATATCCTCCTAAGACTCTGGAGATTTGCTGGTATTACAGGCAATGTGCCAGTATGGTGGCACTAGGCTAAACTTTCAAATTAAATGTCTTGAATTTTTAATATATATATACCTGAAACAAAGTAAATATATATTAGGAAAAGACATACAAAACTTCCAAGGACAATGAAAAATTCACAATTACACTAGAAGATATTACACAGCTCTGTTGTGTCTGAGAAAATGTATCATAGTAGCAGACAGGAGGGGTTACCCTGACCATTACCCAGCAGCAAAACACACAGCCTACCAAGGGTCACAATTTTGAGGCCAGCCTGAGTTGTTTAACAAGACTGTCTCAAAATAAAATAATGAAAAATACAAAGAACTCAGATTGTAGGTGAATAGTAGAGTACCCTCAGTCCAACAACAACCACAAAAAAAAAACAAATTTAACAAAAGCAAACTCTGTTTATATAGTAGAAAAAAGAAAAAAATAGAGAAAATCTCATTAACAACAAACAAAAAAAAAAAAAACTGACAATAATCTGTATGACAAAAAAGAGCAAGCTTTGTAAAGAGAGTATGAAAGACCAGGCAAGTATGTGGTGATATTTCATTTTAATACTTGGGAAACTCAATGTTATCATTCAAAATTCTTATTAATTTCAGATACAGATGCAATATAATACCAATAAAATATGTTTTAAGTTACATTTTCAATTATAAAAGACCCAGAATAACCAACAAGAGTAATAAAAACTAAATTCACAGGATGGACACTACCTAAAGTTAAGAACTACTAAAAAAAAAGCTACAATTATCAAGACAGTGCAGTATTTGGAAAAAATATAAATATATCCTACTGAATATTTGACAAATAAACAAAGGAAAAAAATCAGTGGAAAATATATTCTCTTGGAAAATCTTTCCAATAATACTGTACATTAACATGCAAAAAATGATACATGTTTAGTTTTGACAAATGTCACAGTGTCAGCTCTCAGTGAAGACTTGGTTTACAAGTAGGACAGAGGACTTGGGCTGCAGCTCTAGGACAGCACCCACCTGGCACTTAGAAGTCTGTGGATTCACTGCCTAGCCCCCCCAAAATATGGCTATACCTTGTACAAATAGATTCAAAATTTAGAACATCACACACACACACACAACACAAAAAAACATAAGTACTTAAATACAAATCGAGGTTTTGCCATGTTGGCTGCTTAGGCCATAAGAAAAACATGATCTGTGAGTGAAAAAAACTTGTGAATAGAACTTTATTGAAAGGAAGTTATCTTATTTCAAAACATGCACTTATGAGAATGAGAAGAGAAGGGCTGGACAATTGGACAACATGTTTCCACAAACAACACTTAATGACACTGGACTGATATTCTTCATACATAAAAAAAAAAAAAAAAAAAAAAAAAAAACCAAAAGCAATAACAAAGCAAGCAACCAACTTAAAAATGGGCAGAAGATCTGAAAAATCACTCATGCAAGAAACACAGACAAAAACATTGTGTGAGATTGTCCACCAGCTTGTCTTTAGAAAACTGCAAACTAAAAATGAGGTATAAACCATATACCCACTGGAGTGGTCAAATGCCAAACACCAACAACACCGAAAGAGAAGAAAGAAAGTGGAGAAAACATAAATTAGTAAGAACTCTTTCCTTGCTTATGTGAATGGAAAGGAGAACAGCCTCTCTGGAAGACAGCCATGCTCCTACAAAATAAACAGTAACACAGGTAAACCAAAAGTAAAAAAAAAAAAAAAAAAAAAAAAAAAAAAAAAAAAAAACCTTTAAATTACATTTTCAATCATAAAAGACCCAGAATAACCAAAATGGGTAATAAAAACTAAATTCATAGGATGGACACTACCTAAGTTTAAGAACTACTAAAAAGCTACAATTATCAAGACAGTGCAGTATTTGGCAAAATATAAATATATTCTTCTGATTTTTTTTTGTTTGTTTGTTTGTTTGTTACCCAGAGATTGAACTCAGAGAAACTCAACCACTGGGCCACATCCCCAGCCCTTTTTTTGCATTTTATTTTAGAGACAGGGTCTCACTGAATTGCTAAGTGCCTCGCCATTGCTGACACTGGCTTTGAACTCGCAAATCCCCCTTCCTTAGCCTCCCAAGTGCTGAGATTTCAGGCATGCACCACTGGGCCCAGCACTACCAAATATTTGACAAATAAAAAAAAATGAAAAATCAGTGGAAAATATATTCCTTTGGAAAATGTTTCCAATGGGGATAGTGTATATTAACATGCAAAAAATGAAACACACTTATATTTCACAAATGTCCCACAGTGTCAGGTCCCAGTGGAGAGTTGGGTTTACAAGTAGGACAGAGAACTTGGGCTGAAGCTTTAGGACAGCACCCACCTCACATTTAGAAGTCTGTGGACTCACTACCTAGCCCCCCAAATTTGCCTATGCCTCCATACAAAAATAGATTCACAATTTAGAACATCACAAAAAAAAAAAAAAAATCAGAAGTACTTAAATACAAAATCAGGGGTTTTGGCATGTTGGCTCCATAGGCCATAAGAAAAACATTATCTGTGAGTGAAAAATTTTGTGAATAGAAACTTTATTGAAAGGAGATTTTCTTATTTCAAAAACATACACTTATGAGAATGAGGAGAGAACCTGGACAAACTGGACAACATGTTTCCATAAACACATAATGACACTGGAACTGATATTCATCATAAAAAAAAAAAAAAAAAAGTAACAAGATATTTGACAAATAAACAAAGGAAAAAAATCAGTGGAAAATATATTCTCTTGGAAAATCTTTCCAATAATACTGTACACTAACATGCAAAAAATGATACATGTTTATTTGACAAATGTCACAGTGTCAGCTCTCAGTGAAGACTTGGTTTACAAGTAGGACAGAGGACTTGGGCTGCAGTTCTAGGACAGCACCCACCTGGCACTTAGAAGTCTGTGGATTCACTGCCTAGCCCCCCAAAATTGCCTATACCTTGTACAAATAGATTCAAAATTTAGAACATCACACACACACACACACAAAAAAAAAACATAAGTACTTAAATACAAATCGAGGTTTGCCATGTTGGCTGCTTAGGCCATAAGAAAAACATGATCTGTGAGTGAAAAACTTGTGAATAGAACTTTATTGAAAGGAAGTTATCTTATTTCAAAACATGCACTTATGAGAATGAGAAGAGAAGCTGGACAATTGGACAACATGTTTCCACAACACTTAATGACACTGGACTGATATTCTTCATACATAAAAAAAAAAAAAAAAAAAAAAAAAAAAAAACTCGATAACAAAGCAAAACTTAACTTAAAAATGGGCAGAAGATCTGAAAATCACTCATGCAAGAAACACAGACAAAAAAACATTGTGTGAGATGTTCACCAGCTTGTCTTTAGAAAACTGCAAACTAAAAATGAGGTATAACCATATACCCACTGGAGTGTCAAATGCCAAACACCAACAACACCGAAAGAGAGGAAAGAAAGTGAAAACATAAATTAGTAATAACTCTTTCCTTGCTTATGTGAATGGAAAGGAGAACAGCCTCTCTGGAAGACAGCCATGCTCCTACAAAATAAACACAGTAAAATAAAAAAAAAAAAAAAAAAAAAAAAAAAAAAAAAAAAAACCTTTTAAATTACATTTTCAATCATAAAAGACCCAGAATAACCAAAAGGGTAATAAAAAACTAAATTCATAGGATGGACACTACCTAAGTTTAAGAACTACTAAAAAGCTACAATTATCAAGACAGTGCAGTATTTGGCAAAATATAAATATATTCTTCTGATTTTTTGTTTGTTTGTTTGTTTGTTACCAGAGATTGAACTCAGAGAAACTCAACCACTGGGCCACATCCCCAGCCCTTTTTTGCATTTTATTTAGAGACAGGGTCTCACTGAATTGCTAAGTGCCTCGCCGTTGCTGACACTGGCTTTGAACTCGCAATCCCCCTTCCTTAGCCTCCCAAGTGCTGAGATTTCAGGCATGCGCCACTGGGCCCAGCACTACCAATATTTGACAAATAAAAAAATGAAAAATCAGTGGAAAATATATTCCTTTGGAAAATGTTTCCAATAATAGTGTATATTAACATGCAAAAAATGAAACACACTTATTTCACAAATGTCAAAGTGTCAGGTCCCAGTGGAGAGTTGGTTTACAAGTAGGACAGAGAACTTGGGCTGAAGCTTTAGGACAGCACCCACCTCACACATTTAGAAGTCTGTGGACTCACTACCTAGCCCCCCAAATTTGCCTATGCCTCATACAAATAGATTCACAATTTAGAACATCACAAAAAAAAAAAATCAGAAGTACTCAAATACAAATCGGGGTTTGGCATGTTGGCTCCATAGGCCATAAGAAAAACATTATCTGTGAGTGAAAAATTTGTGAATAGAACTTTATTGAAAGGACATTTTCTTATTTCAAAACATACACTTATGAGAATGAGGAGAGAACCTGGACAACTGGACAACATGTTTCCACAACACATAATGACACTGGACTGATATTCATCATCATAAAAAAAAAAAAAAAAAAGTAACAAAGCAAGCAACCAACTTAAAAATGGGCTGAAGATCTGAAAGCACTCATGCAAGAAACACAATAAAATATTGTGTGAGATGTTCACCAGCATGTCTTTAGGAAACCTGAAACTAAAAACGAGGTATAACCATATACCCACTGGAGTGGTCAAATGCCAACACCAACAGCACAAAAGAGAGGGAAAACATAAATCAGCAAGAACTCTTTCCTTGCTCGTGTGAATGGAAAGGAGAACAGCCTCTCTGGAAAACAGCCATACTCCTACAAAGTAAACGTGGAACACTCTAAAATTAACTCATCACACTCCCAGGTGTATTCCCAAATGAGATAAAAATTTTGTGCAAAGAAGCCTCATAGCAGTGATTACACTAGCCACATCCAGAAGTACCTAACTATAGAATCAAAAGAGGTGCATCTTTCTAAAGGTGAATGGAAAAACTAAAATGTAAATACACAAAGATATACCACCTTAAATGGAGACTGGTAAGTGAAAAAAGCCAGCCTGAAGCAGCCAAGTGCAGTAAGACTCCAAGTCAACAATGTTCTGCAAAAGGCAACCTTATAAAGGCAGTAGCAGGACCCATGGGGAAAGAGCCTTAGGGAGCAGAAAGGGAAGTGCAGAAGGAGAGGTGTGATGAACAGGTGGAGCACAGGATTCTCATGGCAGTGAAACCTTTTGTATGACATTATTATATAGAATATATGACACATACAATCACATCACACACAGGAGGAACCTCAGGTAAAGTATGGACTTTGGCTGAAGTAAAGTGTTGTTTTATTTAGTCTGTTCATTAAAAGAACAACTCTGATTCAGTAACTAACAAATATACTACACCAATGCAATAGGAAGAAAACAGGGGAGACTATGCCCTGGAGAGAAGGGGTGAATGATACTAAGTGTCATAATTCATCTGAACTCTCTCCTTGATTTGATAAAAGATATTGATGATTAAGAGGATTCTGAGTATGTACATGAGGGTGTTTCTAGGAATGATTGGCATGCGGAATAGCAAACTGGAAAACTTCCCTAGGTGTGGGGAACATCATCCCAATGGGGTGGTGGCTTGGATGAAGTAAAAGTTGGAAGAACAAGGCAGCAGCACAAGATGCAACCCAGTTTCTTCTCAAATGGGTTTTCTACTGCTGCTGTGATTGCCTGAGGATACCACACTTTTCCTTCTTCACTATTCCAAAGCAAACTCTGCCAGTGATTCCCCAGGGATTTTCTAGAAGCATTGGATCTCAGACTAAGGTAGCACCATGGATCCCTCTTGTTCTGAAGCTTCAGTATCTTGGACTGCTCCACTAATACTTCTCTAGCTCTCCATTCTGCCAATGGCCATTGTGGACTATCCAGTTTCTGGTCATGTAAGAAAATATAAAAATCCCTTTTTTGAAAGCATTCTTGCTGTTGATTCTCTTACTGTAGACAACTCTTACTAATGCTCTATAAAAGCCAAAAATACTTCTGAAAAAATAAACTTAATTTAATAAAGAAGTGAATAAACAATGATACCATGGAAGATTCACAAATATATACTGTGACATCTTCCTTATGATGAGCGAGCAGAGCATCCTCATTAAATATAAAGGGAAAATGCAGGGCATTTTGCCCTCTTAGGAATGATATAACAAAAACATGGCGCTGCAGTGGTTAACTTTATCTCTCTATATTCCTACTGTTTTCTTTTCCATATTACAACTATAAGTTAGTTTTTAAGTCTGAAACTGATCCACTAAATTACTCTGTGAAATATTTGTCTTTATTTTTAAGTGTCCTTATGACTGCTTATGTGGTGGTGTGCACTTACAATTTTAGCAACTAGGGAGGTGAGGGCAGGAGGTTCACAAGATTGAGGCCAGTCTCAGTAACATAGCAAAATCCTCAGAAATTTAATAAAACCTGGTTTTAATAAAAAAAAAATGGAGAGTGAGTGATGTAATCTGCCTGTCGTGGCCAGCCACAAACGCCGCGGGAGGAAAACTCTCGGAGGCAGAGTAAAGATACTACTACTTTTACTTCTACTTTCTTAGAGAGAGCTTAGAGAGAGAAAGAAAGATTTTTCTTCTTTTTAGAAAGAGCTTAGAGAGAAAGATTAGAGATAGCTTTTTCTTCTTCATCTTCTTAGAGCTTAGAGAGAAAGAGCTTTTTCTTCTTCATCTTCTTAGAGCTTAGAGAGAAAGAGAGCTTGAAAGAGAGAGATTTCTTCTTTAGAAAGAGAGAGAGAGCTTAGCTTTTAGAGCTTCTTTCTTCTTTCTTCTTTCTTCCTCGGGAGCCTCGGCTTGACTCTGACCAGCAATTATTTCTTCTATCTGGTTTCTCTTCTGTAACCGCTCTGCCTACATTCTGGCCACTCTGATTCTTTTCCTATTCTCCGATCCGAACTCTTCTTCCGACCGAGCGACTGCATGACTGACTGAATGAATTCATTCTTCTCCTGACTCTGACCGCTTTCACCTGGTTATATACCTTTAGCTTTGCGGGTACCTCACATGCATTTACAGGTGCGTCACATACATACTCATTATCAGGTGGAACTTATGGCTTCCAGCTGACCGCAATAGCCATCTCCCTAATTGGGGCCCCTTCATATTCCTCCCTTTTAGTTTAAAAGGTGCTTTCTAATTCTATTTTCTATATTTTATTTTCTCTATTTTCTTTTATTTTCTTGTCCCTACCTGGCTTTTCACCTTTTGTTTTAAAAGGGTGGATATTTGAGCCCTTTTTGAGGAGGTACTGCAGCTTTAAGGAAGCCTACTGCTGAGGAGCAGCTAACACACTTAGTTAAGCACAATTGCATAAGCGGCTGTGAATTTTTTTTTTTTTTTTTTTCTATTTTCTTGTCTCTTCTTTATTTTTATGGCTTTTTTTGCCAAAGCTCAATGGCTTTTTCTCTGCATGGTTTTCACCGTGCTTTTTATTTCTCTATTTTCTTTTAAGCTCATGGCTTTTTTCTTTATGGCTTTTTGCTAAAGCTCAAGGCTTTTTCTCTGCATGGCTTTTACCATGCTATTACTTTCTGGCTTCTTTATTTTTTATGGCTTTTGGCCAGCTACTCGCTTCATGGCTTCGGCTTCTCACCGGCTCTCGCCGGCTACTCGCTTCGGCTTTTTCACTAATTCTTAACTGGCCTCAACTGAGTACTACTCTTTTTGCTGGCCTCAACTGAGTACTACTCTTTTTGCTGGTCTCAACTGAGTACTACTCTTTTTGTTGGTCTCAACTGAGTCAGAGGCTATGCTTTCTTCTCCTCTCTCCTCACTATCTTAGCTTCTTGTTCTTATATCTTATTTTTTCTTCTCTATCTGCCGAGCCCCGGACGGGCCACCATTTGTAAGCTGCCTGTCGTGGCTAGCCACAACGCCGCGGGAGAAAAACTCGGAGGCAGAGTAAAGCTATTACTACTTTTACTTCTACTTTCTTAGAGAGAGCTTAGAGAGAGAAAGAAAGATTTTTCTTCTTCTTAGAAAGAGCTTAGAGAGAAAGATTAGAGATAGCTTTTTCTTCTTCTTCTTCTTAGAGCTTAGAGAGAAAGATAGAGCTTTTTCTTCTTCATCTTCTTAGAGCTTAGAGAGAAACAGAGAGAGCTTGAAAGAGAGAGATTTCTTCTTTAGAGAGAGAGAGAGCTTAGCTTTTAGAGCTTCTTTCTTCTTTCTTCCTCGGGAGCCTCGGCTTGACTCTGACCAGCAATTACTTCTTCTATCTGGTTTCTCTTCTGTAACCGCTCTGCCTACTTTCTGGTCGCTCTGATTCTTTTCTTCTTCTCCGACCCGAACTCTTCTTCCGACCGAGTGACTGCATAAGTGACTGAATGAATTCATTCTTCTCCTGACTCTGACCGCTTTCACCCGGTTATATACCTTTAGCTTTGCGGGTGCCTCACGTGCATTTACAGGTGCGTCATATACATACTTATTATCAGGTGGAACTTATGGCTTCCAGCTGACCGCAATAGCCATCTCTCTAATTGGGGCCCCTTCATATTCCTCCCTTTTAGTTTAAAAGGTGCTTTTTAATTCTATTTTCTATATTTTATTTTCTCTATTTTCTCTATTATCTTTCATTTTCTTGTCCCTACCTGGCTTTTCACCTTTTGTTTTAAAAGGGTGGATATTTGAGCCCTTTTTGAGGAGGTACTGCAGCTTTAAGGAAGCCTACTGCTGAGGAGCAGCTAACACACTTAGTTAAGCACAATTGCATAAGCGGCTTTGACTTTTTTTTTTTTTTTTTTTTTCTATTTTCTTGTCTCTTCTTTATTTTTATGGCTTTTTTTGCCAAAGCTCAATGGCTTTTTCTCTGCATGGTTTTCACCGTGCTTTTTAATTCTCTATTTTCTTTTAAGCTCATGGCTTTTTTCTTTATGGCTTTTTGCTAAAGCTCAAGGCTTTTTCTCTGCATGGCTTTTACCATGCTATTACTTTCTGGCTTCTTTATTTTTTATGGCTTTTGGCCAGCTACTCGCTTCATGGCTTCGGCTTCTCACCGGCTCTCGCCGGCTACTCGCTTCGGCTTTTCACTAATTCTTAACTGGCCTCAACTGAGTACTACTCTTTTTGCTGGCCTCAACTGAGTACTACTCTTTTTGCTGGTCTCAACTGAGTACTACTCTTTTTGTTGGTCTCAACTGAGTCAGAGGCTATGCTTTCTTCTCCTCTCTCCTCACTATCTTAGCTTCTTGTTCTTATATCTTATTTTTTCTTCTCTTCCTGCCGAGCCCCGGACGGGCCACCATTTTTAAGCTGCCTGTCGTGGCTAGCCACAACGCCGCGGGAGAAAAACTTGGAGGCAGAGTAAAGCTATTACTACTTTTACTTCTACTTTCTTAGAGAGAGCTTAGAGAGAGAAAGAAAGATTTTTCATCTTCTTAGAAAGAGCTTAGAGAGAAAGATTAGAGATAGCTTTTTCTTCTTCTTCTTCTTAGAGCTTAGAGAGAAAGATAGAGCTTTTTCTTCTTCATCTTCTTAGAGCTTAGAGAGAAACAGAGAGAGCTTGAAAGAGAGAGATTTCTTCTTTAGAGAGAGAGAGAGCTTAGCTTTTAGAGCTTCTTTCTTCTTTCTTCTTTCTTCCTCGCGAGCCTCGGCTTGACTCTGACCAGCAATTACTTCTTCTATCTGGTTTCTCTTCTGTAACTGCTCTGCCTATGTTCTGGCCGCTCTGATTCTTTTCTTCTTCTCCGACCCGAACTCTTCTTCCGACCGAGTGACTGCATAACTGACTGAATGAATTCATTCTTCTCCTGACTCTGACCGTTTTCACCCGGTTATATACCTTTAGCTTTGCGGGTGCCTCACGTGCATTTACAGGTGCGTCACATACATACTTATTATCAGGTGGAACTTATGGCTTCCAGCTGACCGCAATAGCCATCTCCCTAATTGGGGCTCCTTCAGAGTGAAGTTATCACTCAGTGGCAGAGGACTTGCTTAGCAAGTATGAAGCTCTTGGTATGATTTTTAGATACACACACACACACACACACACACACACACAACTCAAACACAAAATCAACAAAAGCAAAGTATTTTGTCCATCTACCACTAAAACAAACTTTAAAATAATTAATTAAAAAAAAAAAAAGAAAAATTCTGTAGATGTGTGCAATGGTCAAGCGCTGTGGGTTTAATCTGTAGTGAAACACTTACCCAAAAGGAAAATGCTTTCACGAACTGGAAAGTAGTTTTTAAAGAACCACATGTATGAGTAAGTCCCTGGATTGAATCACCAGCACTCAATACATGAGTAAATAAATAATATTTTAAAAACTAATTTTCAGGAACTTTCCAGAACTCGGTGAGAGGCGGAGGATTGGCGGCTACCCAGGCTGCACACAGTTATGCGCTCCTTCCCTCTCCCCCCCACATCGGCCCAGCCCACTCACTGGCTGTAGAAAATGGTGAAAGAAACCACAGTTACTATGATGTTTTGGGGGTCAAACCCAATGCCACCCAGAAAAATTAAAAAAAAGGCTTACAGAAAACTGGCTTTGAAGTACCACCCTGATAAGAATCCAAATGAAGGACAAAAGTTTAAACAGATTTCTCAAGCTTATGAAGTTCTCTCTGATGCCAAGAAAAGGGAATTATATGACAAAGGAGAGAGAACAGGCAATTAAGGAGGGTGGAGCAGGTGGTGGTTTTGGCTCCCCCATGGACATCTTTGATGATGTTTTTTGGAGGAGGAGAAGGAATGCAGAGACAAAGGAGAGGTAAAAATGTTGTTGTGCATCAGCTCTCAGTAACTTTAGAAGATTTATATAATGGTGCAACAAGAAAACTGGCTCTGCAAAAGAATGTGATTTGTGACAAATGTGAAGGCCGAGGTGGTAAGAAAGGAGCAGTAGAGTGCTGTCCCAACAGCCGAGGTACTGGAATGCAAATAAGAATTCATCAGATAGGACCTGGAATGGTTCAGAAAATTCAGTGTCCATGCATGGAGTCCAGGGCCGTGGTGAACGGATCAGTCCTAAAGATAGATGTAAAAGCTGCAATGGAAGGAAGATAGTTCAAGAGAAGAAGATTGTAGAAGTTCATATTGACAAAGGCATGAAAGATGGACAGAAGATAACATTCTATGGTGAAGGAGACCAAGAGCCAGGACTGGAACCAGGAGATATTATCATTGTGTTAGATCAGAAGGACCATGCTGTTTTTACTCAAGGAGAAGACCTTTTCATGTATATGGACATACAGCTGGTGGAAGCATTATGTGGCTTCCAGAAGCCAATATCCACTCTTGATAACCGAATCATCATCATCACCTCTCATCCAGGTCAGATTGTCAAGCATGGAGATATAAAGTGTGTGCTAAATGAAGGTATGCCAATTTATCGTAGACCATATGAAAAGGGTCGCCTAATCATCGAGTTTAAGGTAAACTTTCCTGAAAATGGCTTTCTCTCTCCTGACAAACTCTCTTTGCTGGAAAAACTCCTACCTGAGAGGAAGGAAGTAGAAGAGACTGATGAAATGGATCAGGTAGAACTGGTGGACTTTGATCCAAATCAGGAAAGACGGCTGCCATTTAATGGAGAAGCATATGAGGATGATGAACATTATCCCAGAGGTGGTGTTCAGTGTCAAACCTCTTAATGGGTCCAGTGAATAACACTCACTGCAGGCATTTTATATGCAGTAGTGAATGAGTGAAGGACTATAATCATAATATGCTCACTTCTCACTATTTTTTTTGTTTTAATATTCAATTATAGTAGTGTTTTAAAAGTTAAATGAAGAATAAATGCAAATATAAAAGCTCAAAAAAAAAATACTCATTTTCTTTTAGTGGGGAGTATGTTGATAGTAGAGCATTTGCCAAGCATGCATGAGGTCTGAGTTCAATCTGCAGCAAGACACACACACACACACACACACACACACACACACACACACACACACACAAATAAATCTAAACTAAAATACATCTAATTAATGAATGAGGAAAAAAATATAATACAAAAGGTACAAAATGAGAAGCATAAAATAAAATGAAATCAATGGAAAGACAATACACTTTCTTAACAAGAAAATTAAAATGACTGAACTTGCTATGATCTACACTGTGGAAAACACACTAAGCATTCTAGTAAATTTTCTGAAATCCAAGGGCAGGGCAGCTGTTCTTGGTCAATTTCAGAAAAAAACTACTTAAAAAAAAATGGAAAGAGTAGACCATATCTAAGACCAACCAAAATGTTGCACAGATCACAGTAAGTATAGACTGCGTATTTATGTAATTCACAAATTTCAAAAGCTAAGAATCTAGCTTCCAAGGAGTAGTCCAAAGACAAGGAAATGTTTTTTTGATCCCGGGGATTGGAAATACAGGCACTTTACCGCTGAGCCACATCTCAAGTCTTTTATATTGTATTTAAGACAGACTCTCACCAAGTTGCATAGAGACTTGCTAAGTTTGTAAAGCTCTCCTCAAACCTAAATTCCTCCTGCCTCAGCCTCTGGAGATGCAAGGATTACATGTGTGCATGACTACACCTTGCTGTAAATTAGGATATTTAACAAACAAAAATGTAAGTACACTTTTTAAAAATCCTCATCTTTTTTTCTATCTTTCCTAATATTTCATCATATTTGGATCTGAAACCACAAACTTGGGCCTCAAATAAGTGAGCAGATTATTTCACAGTGATAAACACAAAAATGCCTGGTGCTGAGGGGTAAAAAAAAAAAAAACCTCTCAGTCTCAAGAAGCACTTAAGGTCACTGTCGGCTGGTACAAACTCCCACCTGGTGGTGGTCACTAAAATACTCCAGGATCACCCTCCCTGGAGACATTGACCATGACGCCAGTGTATGAGACTTTTGAGGGTTGCATAGCACTGCACTTGGGCGGATCGTTCCTATGCTCTGGGAGAGAGTTTTTGTCGGGTCACAACTGTGAGAGAATGCAAGGGTCAGAAATCACTGCTGACATGGACCCTCAGCGTCAGCTTCCACACACTGACTGTTCACCTGTTTCCAAGGGATGGGAACAGATCTTGTGGAAAACAATGCCCAAATTAGTTAGCTGTGTGGATGAGGCTTGTTCCATTAGATTCCTTAGCTCCAAGGTCCCCACCTGTTCCCTGAGAGGGTGCACACCAAAACTTAAGCTGTCCTCTAATAAGAGTTGACCAGAGCCTAAAATTCTTTGAATCATGCAGTGTATAAGAGAGCAGTGGGCACATTGTAGCATACTCAGGAAAGAATAGTAGCTGAGGATTTAGGGCCTTGTGAAGTGTTCAAGGTCCTAAATTTTCAGTACGTGTCTCTGTTCATGAAATGATGATATGGTTTCTAACCTAAGAAAGATGAAATGACAAGCAGAGTATTTTTACATATGTGAACTGAAGTCCTCTATGAAGTTGCTTTACATCAAATCACCTTCAGACCACGTGACTTTGGCTGAATAGACCACCATGAAGGTGGAAAGACAAGGTTCTGTATGGGAAGCAAAATTTATCTTGGGCTATCTTAAGCCTTTTAATAGGCAATTACCTTATTTCTGAATTACACAAAAATTCTCAAATCTAATACACTTCTCAGAACATATTACTCACCTTACTAGATTTAAGACCATCATGTTCCAAATATATATAAAAAAATAATAATAGACCTACAGAAGAAATTTCCCCTTTTCTACTGTAACCCACCTATCATGTGATCCCACCAATGCAATTGGTTTTTGTATTAATACATAACTTTATTTTTTTAATAAAAGTTTATGTAGGCCAAGCATAGTGGCACACAACTGTAATCCCAGCAGCTTGAGAGGCTGAGGCAGAAAAACTGCTAACTTCAAAGCCAGCCTCAGCAACTTAGTGAGGCCCTAAAAACTTAGTGAAATCATGTTTCAAAATATAATATAAAAAGGGCTGGGAATGTGGGTCAGAGTTTAAGTGCCCCTTGGTTTAATCCCTGGTGTGTGTGTGTGTGTGTGTGTGTGTGTGTGTGTGTATATGATGTAACATCTTCCAGGGTGGGTCTAATACATCATTTGGTGAATGTAAAATCCATGTTGCTGAGTATGGTCAATAATATTTGTATCAAAATGAACTATTTTGCATAGCTGGGATTGTCAATGACTTTAATCCCAACAGTATGAAAAACTGAGGCAGGAGGATAACATCTTTTGGCCAGTCTGGGCAACATAGCCAGATATTGTCTTTAAAAAAAATTATATATACACATATACATATATACATATATATATATATATACATGTGTATATATGTATATATATATGTTTTTAAAAGTTGTACACAATACTTTTGTTTTTACATGGTGCTGAGCATAAAACCTGGGACACGAATGCGCTAGATGAGTGCCCCACTGCTGAGCCACAACCCCTGCCCCCAGATATTTTCTTAAAATAAAACTTAAAAGGGATAAGGATGAAGGACAGTACAATAAATCAGAAATTATTACCCTATGTTCATGATCAAGTACACGACTGCAATGAATCTACATCATGTACATTTAGGAAAAGGAACAGTTGTACTCGATTTATATATGATGTGTCCGTAAAGTCTTTGCTTAGAATCTGGGTTTCCATCTTAAGTGACAGCTGCATTTTAAGGCTTTTTCACCAAAAGGCCATTTTTCTTTTAAATTTTTTATTTCTTTTAATTATCTATACATGACAATAGAATGTATTTATGCACTTTGATGAATCATATATAGATGGGATATAATTTCTCATTTTTCTAAGTGTACATGTTTCAGAATCATATTGGTCATGTAGTCACATATATACAAACAGTAATACTGTATCTTTCATTCTACTATCATTCCTATCCCAAAATCCCTTCCCTTCTCTCCCATCACTTCCCTCTACCTAATCTAAGGTAATCCTATTCATCCTTACTGCTGTTAGATAAAATTCAGGCTGGCAGGCCAAACCCCCAGGTGCCTTCCCGGAAGTACCCATCTCTCATGAGAATCCACCTTTGGCGGACTTCGAGTCCCCACCCTTCCTGAACCTGGGAATACTCGCCTCTCATGGGAATTCATCCCAAGGTGGGCTCTCCCTTTCTGAGCCAATCCAGACCATACAAGTCATGCTCTCACTCCTCTGTACTAAGCCCCGGCTAGTCCAGAACACCCTCTCTTTTGCCTCCATATTCTCACCAGCTCTCCCCTTTCCCATTCCCCTCTTATTTCCCTTTATCCCTTTCTCCCCTTCTCCCTTCCCTTAATAACCCTGCCCTTTTACTACGAGGCAGTCCCAGTGTGTTTTTGCCCTTCATTTTGGGTCCCAAAGTGGGGCACGTCTCTAAGCAGATGATAAAGCAACCCGGGCACTCATTTTTGCCCATTTTCCAACAGCCAACTCTGACACACCCACCACTGATCATCGTATTAGTAAGCTCCTTTGTCCCTGGGCTCTAAACTCGTTGGGCCATTCACTCTGGGAACTGACTTTTGATCATTTGGCAGCCCCTCTTCTGGCCTATACGGTGGGAGGGATTGCACCCCATCTAAGACCTTCAAGTATACAGTGGGCCTCAAGGAGCCCTGTTCTGACCTCAGCCTCTGGACTTGGGTATCATTGCTCCCATCCAGGATGAGACAGGAAAACCCTTGTGCAGGGAGACCTACAATCTTCTGGTCCATTTGGAACCCCCACGTCCATGCATCTCCATCCGTCTCTCCATCCGCACGACTGCCCCGTGTGGCAGTCCCGCGAACTCGCCCCCAACAAAGACCTGCACAACAATGTCCAATTTTTTTACCATGCACCTCCATCCATTTGTCCAACCATGCATCCAAACTGCATGGCAGCCCCGCACCCTAACCCATGCTAATTCACAGCACACCTCTTGTCCCCGTGCCGCACAACTCCGACCGTCTGCCCATCTGTGCGTCCGCACCTCATTACAGGCCCGGCCAATGGCCGGTGCAGTACATGTCCCGATGCCTCTCACCTCCGTCCATCCCTATGTCCATGCGTCCATTCCGCTTGGCAGCCCCTGCCACCGGCTGGCCCAACATGTGTCCGATTATTCTGATATATATCCTGAAAGGGGTGCTCTCCAGGATATTAATCTTTCCCAAGCAGAACTAGAATATGGAGGCTTTTCTTTCCTCTTCACCTTAGGCATCTTTATCCTTTCTGGTGGACTTACTTCAACCCCTACCATCTAACTTAAGCCAACCCCTACCAACTCACTACACTCTGATCACCCTATTCTCCACCCTAGTGCTTGTCCTATTCCTCAGTCTTGCTCTCACTCACAATTGTTCACTCCACTTCCCATTCCGATTGCGCCCAGCCAATTCCCCGCTACAATTATTCCTAGGCAACCTAGCCATTCTCGGCCTATGTTCCGATATACAGCCATAAAGACTTGTAAAGTTGTGCACACAAGATTGGCCCAAGGACCCCCTAGTTAGCAAATGGCCAAGTTCAGTCTCCCTAGACCATTGTGCTTTACAGCAAATTTTTGAATTTTGCCAACAATCAAGACAGTGGGTGGATCTATCCTACATGGAGGCCTTTCTCCTCCTCCGTTTGAATCCCTCATGCTGTGCTCCTGCTCGATGTAGTACAGGCCACCTTGCATGTTTGACCAAGCAATTTATTTCTATCCCTAGGCCACCCGGACTTCAAACTAAGGTTAGAGTCCAGCCCCTGGCTTACCACCATTCTAGAAAACCTGCTCCCCCCAGCTCCACCCTTCCCGCTCCGCCATCTTCTTCCACTCCAAACCACTTTCCACTTCCACCTTTCTCGGCTCTGCCATCTCCTTCCGCTCCATTGCCCTCAGCTCCCAAATCAGCTTCGCCCCTACTGGCTTTGCCATTTTATTCCCCTACTGATGCAGAAAACCCTCAGCCCTCTACCAATGCAGGAACCCCACACCCCCTTACAGAGGCAGGAACCCTTCAACTCTCTACCCATGCAGAAAACCCTCAGCCCTCTACTGATGCAGAAAACTCCCAATATGCTGCCCTCACCTATCTGGTAGACCACAAAGTTTAGGATACCTAGACTCCCTCCCTTGCTCATTGCAACCCCATACAAATACACCTTATAGATTCCTGTCATTTCCTCAAGAGAGTCCAGAATCCTCTTCCAGTCACTAGCCTTAAGGGTCTTCAACCCATTATCTCAGATCTTCTGCCAAAACCCTTTTTCAGATTCCATTCGCCTTGTAATACTCCTATATTGGGGCTGGGGTTGTGGCTCAGTGGTAGACACTCGCCTAGCACGTGCAAGGCCCGGGTTCGATCCTCAGCACTACATACAAATAAACCCATTGTGTACAGCTAAAGCAAATGAATAAATATTTTTTAAAAAACACTCCTATATTGGCGGTTCAGAAATCCAATAGGTCATATCAGTTATTCCAAGATCTTTTTCTCATCAACAAGGCTGTTAGGCCCATACACAGTGTGGTCCCAAATCCTTATAACATTCTTTCCCTAATTCCTTAGATATCTACCCATTTCTCAGTCGTTGATCTCAAGGATGCTTTTTTCACTGTCCCTTTAGCTTGAGAATCACACGACCTTTTTACCTTCACCTGGAATGACCCTGATACTCAATGGTACCAACAATTGACCTAGACAGTCCTCCCTCAGGCTTGTTGAGACAGCCCTCATATCCTTGGACAGACACTGGCTGCTTACGGCAAAGCCCTTGAATTCTCTGACTCCACTCTTCTGCAATATGTAATGACTTTCTCCTCTGCAGCCCTTTCTTCTCCATAGCTCGTGAGGACTCTTACACCCTATTAAATTTTCTTTCTCTCGTGGGTATCCTGTTTCCCCATCTAAGGTGCAACTTGCCCAGACTCAGGTTGTGACATCTTCCTTGTGACAAGTGAGCAAGGCTCCTTGTCTGACAAAATAGGGAAAGAGAGCAAGGCATCTTTCCCTCTTCTAAGGAACAATGTAACAAAAATATGGTGCCACAATGGTTAATTCTATCTCCTTATTCTTTCTGCGTTTCTGTGTGACCACTAGGGACTCATAAGTTAGCTATTAAGCATAAATTTGACACTGTGGAATCTGATCCAGGAGCTCAATAGCAATAGCAAATTCTTAGGTACACCTGTAAAACAGGTTTATAATTAAACATTAAAATTGTAAGTAATGATAAGACTTGTGACTCTTGCGCTGCCCCATAGTTCACACTTTTCTAAGTTATAGTGATAAGGTTTTAAGTAATAGTTATAAGGCTTTCTTGTGATAAGAATTCTTTTATTTTAAGTAAGTTTAGGATATTAGTTTAAGATATACTGATATAAGTTTTCCACACCCCTTAGATCTGACACTTGATCAAGGGAATAACACCTGTTAGCCTGACTTCTGAATAATAACTACACTTCCTTCTTCATAAGTTGAAAACAAAGTTATTATAGAAAACAATTGTAAGTTGAGTTCAGTTAAGTTTTAGCTATGATATATTGGAGAAATCTAGCTGTGAAAAATTATAAGTGGACTTAAAGGGGTTACGGAAATAGATTTAGGTTAAAATGTGTTTTGTGTTACTATACGATTGTTTTTGACATTTAAGATTAATCAATGTATGCTTTTCTTACATCTTTAGATAATTTTAATCAGTAATATGTACTTAGAAAAATATCCTGTTTTCCTTTAGAATATATAACTTGGAAATTCTTTAATTTAACTTCAAAAGCTGTAATGTAAAAGACTGTGCTGTCTGGCCTATAAAAACTCAGGTAAAAAAAAAAAAAAAAAAAAAGTAAAGTTAGAGTTAAGGCTCCTGACATGTGTACAACGTGGTTTTTCTTTCATCATTTTGCTGACTTCTTTGCCCTGTTACCCGATCTGGTCTTTGGCACCAGGTGGTTTATTTAGGAGTTAAGATTTCCCATCAATTGAAGGCCATTACTGTAGACAGGAAGGCTCTCATCAAGGCTCTCCCACGTCCCAAGACAAAGGAAGAGATTCTTTCCTTCCTAGGCCTAGTGTGATATTTCTGTGCCTGGATTCACAATTTCTTTCTTTATGCAAAGCCCCTGTATGAGGCAGCCAAGTAAATTAAAGACAAGTTCCTCACTGAAGGCATTCAGGCAGAGTTTAAATACCTGCAATGGGCACTATTATGGGCCCCGGCTCTTCACCTCCCTGACCTTCTTCAGCCATTTACAATTTATGTCCATAAAGAGAAGGGTCTGGCTCTAGGTGTTTTAAGCCAATAGAAGGCCTCCACTTTTGCTCCAGTTGCCTACATTTCTAAACAGCTTGACCCCACCATTTGTGGATGGGCCCCCTGTCTTTGGGCTCTGGCTGCTGCTTATGTACTTCTAAAGAAATCAAAAAGCTGACCTTTGGTGCTCATGTCACTATTGCCTTTCCTCACCATTTAAAAGATTTACTAACCTATAAGAGCCTTCAAACTCTCCCCCTCTGTCAAATTCTCTCTCTCCTCATTTCTTATCTGCATGACTCTTCAACCTCTTTCCAACCCTGCTCCTCTTTACACCCAGCTTTCCTCCTCTCTGTTTCCTCAGAACCCCCAGAACATGATTGTATAGAGATGCTTGAGGCTTTAACCTCACCCTCTAAAGAGACTCAAAATATGTCTACCATCTTTTGCTTTCCCATTTGGCAATATAGGAAGAGCGAGGGCTCCTGACCACAAAAGGCTCAGCAGTTACTAATTCTAAATTAATATGAAAGCTCCTGCAGGCATTTCTTGTGCCCAAACAAATAGGGATCTCGCACTGTCTTTCACACAATGTGGAGACTCTCCCATAGTTCAGGGAAACATGAAGGCTGACAGGGCAGCAAAGAAATCAGCATTATCTTCTCTTTCTCTTCTGGCTCCAGTCCAATACACTACCCAGACCCCCAAATCCCCTTCAGTACAATTAATCCTCTCCTATCTCCATTCTCTTTCTCATCCTAACCTTCAGGACCTCAAAACTTTTGCTATGTCTTTCCTCACCCTGATTCCAGAGGATACACAATTTCTCCATCAACTCACCTCTATGTGCACTGCATGTCAGCACACCAACCCATATAATTCCCTTAAACAAGGAACATTTCCCTTTCACTGAGCTCGAGGTCAGCTTCCAGGAGCCGATTGGCAAATAAACTTCACCAACATGCCAACTGTCCAGAAACACAAATATCTTCTGGTCTTGGTAGACACCTTCTCTGGATGGGTAGAACCCTTCCCTACTTCCAACGAAAGGGCCTTCACAATAGCTTCTATTTTAGTCTCAGAAATTCATCCCCATGTTCATCCAGTCTGACAAAGAGCCTGAATTTGTTTCTTGTTTCACCCAAAATATTTCTACTTCTCTTAACATTCCTTGGTGCTTTCACACCCCATGTCACCCCAAGTTTTCAGGGAAGGTAGAAAGGACCAATAGAACTCTTAAGAATATTCTGATTAAACTCTCCCTTGAGCTTTGCTTGGACTGGGTCAAACTACTTCCCCTTTCTCTCTTCATGCTTCAAGTCCTCCTTAAGAAACCTTCTTTACTATCCCCTTTTGAGGTTATGTTTGGGCAGCCAGCTCTTCCACCGGGAATTTCCCCAATTCAAGGATGCTTGCCCAAAGATCTCTCTTCTCTCTTATCCTTCATCAGACGTCAGTTATAGGTGTGCCAAGATTACATCCTGCCTGACCCAAGTAGACTCATTTTTCATTCCCTTTAACACCTGGTTCTTTAGTATATTTCTTTCCTCCCCAGAACATGGGATCAGTCTCCCTTGCCCCAAAGTAGACAGGCTCCTTCCAGGTTATGCCGTGCACACCCACGGCTGCTAAGCTTCATGAGCCTCAGGGAACTTGACATCTTGGATTCATATTTCCAGACTGGAACCAGATGCTCAACCAGCTGAAGATCCACAAAAGGATGACAAACAACTACCTCAGTACCTCAGTATACTTTCTCTCCCCTTCCCACTGACCACATAAAATCTTTTTTTTTTTTTTTTTTTTGGCACCAGGGATTGAACTCAGGGGCACTCGACCACTGGGCCACATCCCCAGCCCTTTTTTGTATTTTATTAGAGACAGGGTCTCACTGAGTTGCTAAGTGCCTCGCCATGGCTGAGGCTGGCTTTGAACTCGCGATCCTCCTGTCTCAGCCTCCCAAGTGCTGGGATTACAGGCGTGCACCACCACGCCCGGCTAAAATCTTATTTTACTTATGTCCCTGATACTGACTAAAAATAATCTTTTTGGTTTTTCTTGTTTTGAACCTTTAACAAGCTTATTCTCAGGGATTATCAACTGTTAAAAAACAATGGATATTCCAACCAGAGATGACTTAGACTCTTCATCAGCCTGCTGTGAGAGGCCCTTAACCTGCCACCCTATGCTCATTATGATGAGCCTCACACTCTCTATTGACCTCTTCACAGTAAGTCCCACCTGGTGGAACAAAGGCCTATGAACAATAATCCTTCTCACCTTATTTTTCTTTGTTGCTTTCATAATAGTGTTACCTGTAAACTCGCAAGGTCTACAATTTTTACATGCTCTTCCAGAGGATAGCTGGCTGACTCCCTCAATGACTTTATGCAGAAGCTTGGCTTGACACTCTCACCAATCTCTGCCTTCAAGGAAACTTCATTTATCTCATGCCTGGAGAGATACATCTTTTTCATGCCTACCTCCTGGGAATTTTTCAGTGATCAAGTCTGACCTGCCTCCCTTCTATGCCAACATCTCCACAACCAATAACACCCCACATAGTCCCCTTTCAGCTCAAAGCAGCCAGACTGATAGGCACAATGCCCCACTTGATAATAAAACAAAAGGGAAAAAAAGTTAGATAAAATTTAGGCTGGCAGGCCATACCCCCAGTTGCCTTCCCAAAAGTGCCCATCTCTCTCGTGAGGTTGCACAATTGGTGGGCTTCAAGTTTCCACCCTTTCTAATCCTGGGAATACTGGCCTCTTGTGGAAATTTTTCCCAGGGTGGGTTCTCCCTTTTTCAGCCAATCTGGATCATACAAGTGATGCCTCCTCCCCTCTGTACTTAAGCCCCGGCCAGTCCAGAACGTCCTCTCTTTTACTGCCATCTTCCAGCAGCTTTCCCCTATACCATTCCCCTCTCCTTTCCCTTTCTCTTTCTCCCCTTCTCCCTTCCCTTAATAAACCACGCCTTTGACTAAAAGGCGGTCCCAGTGTGGTCTTTGTCCTTCAAGTGCCCCATCACCCGCACATTATTGTGAGTTAGAATCACCATATTAGATTAAACATTTGTTTTTTGGTTTTCTGGGATTGGCTTATTTCACTTAGAATAATATTATCCAACTCCAACAATTTACTGGCAAATTTATAATTTTACTTCTTTGAAGATGAGTAAAATTTCATTGAGTATATATACCACATTTTCTTTATCCATTCATATAAGGATACCTAGGTTGTTCCATATTCTAGATACTAGGAATTGAGCTCCTAAAAGTATTGATGTGGCTGTGTCAATATGGTATGCTGACTTTAAGTTCTTTGGGTATAAACCAAGGAATGTGATAGCTAGGTAAAATGGTGCTTCCATATCCAGTTTTTTGGGGAATCTCTTACTGCTTTCCATAGTGGTTGCACCAATTTGCAGTCCCACTAGCGATGTACGAATGTACCTTTTCTCCTCATCCTTCCAAACATGTATTATTGCCTGTATTCTTGATGATTGCCATTCTGACAGGAGGGAGGTAAAATCTTGAAGTAGTTTTGATTTACACTTCTCTAATTGCAAAAGATGTTAAACACTTTTTTGTATGTTACTTAATCAATTGTATTTCTTCTTCTGCGAAGTGTCTGTTCAGATCCTTAGCCCATATATTGATAGGGCTGTTTTTTTTTTTTTTTTTTTTTTTTTTTTTTTGGGTGTTAAGTTTTTTGAGTTCTTTATATATCCCAGAGATGAATGCTTTATCAAAGTTGAATGTGGTGAAGATGTTTCCCAATTTGTAGGTTCTCTTCTCACATTATTAACAGTTTCCTTTGCTGAGAAGAACCTTTTTAATTTGAATCGATCACATTTAGTGATTGATTTTACTTCTTGTGCTTTAGGGATCTTGTTCAGAAAGTCAGATCCTAGTCAGATTTGGTGCAGATTTGGGCCTATTTTTTCATCTATATGTGTAGGGTCTCTTTTCTAGTTCCTAAGTCTTTGATCCACTTTGAATTGATTTTTCTGCAGGGTGAGAGAGAGAGGTTTAATTTGATTTTGCTACATGTGGATTTTTAGTTTTGCTTGCACCATTTGCTGAATAGGCTATCTATTCTCCAGTTAAAATTTTTGGCACCCTTGACTAGAAAGAGATAACCCTATTTATGAGGGTGTGACTCTGTGTCCTCTATTGTGTACCTTTGCTCTAAGGGTCTATTTGGTGTCAAGAGCCTTTATGAGAAAGGCTTATCACTCCCTCAAGCCAGTATCATTCTTAATTGCCTTCACTCTTTCCCACCCAAGGTCTTCCCAACCCCGCCCTTAGTATCCCACATTAGGACCCACCTGGCTGTAATCCCAGAGCCTCTCCCATAAAAACATGTTACTCAAAAGCCCAAGTTGCCCCCTCCTTAGCCACCCTCCCCCATCTAAAAAGGGATGTGCCTTTATGTGTCAGCTCTCTCAAATAAAACCAAGGGGGTATCTTTACCTGATCTCCTTCTTTCATTACTAGCTTGCTTTTCTCAAGGTTTCTTATTTTTATTTCAGTGGCAAAATGCATTCTATTTTCATGTATAAGTAATAAAAAAATTCATTTAAAATAATTAATTTATATCCATAAGGGGGGCCAGGTTATCTAGCCACGATTCCATATCACTAAGACCTCTAAACAATTGCCTTATTTTTTTTAAAACAGTTATTTTGACCAAACAAAAAAGTGTGAAGTGATTATTTTTTACCCTCAAGAATAATATTCACAAATAGAAAAGAAATGCTTCTGAAAGGGTTATTCTTGCCAGGGATAGTGGCACAAACCTGTAATCCCAGAGATCTGGGAGTCTGAAGCATGAGTTTTACACATTTGAGGCCAGTTTCCAAAATAAGTTGGTCCAGATATTAAAATGTAATAAAAGGGTGTGAGCGTGGGCAGGACACTGAGGAAGTCTCTGATAAAGCCCCCCCCTAGTTTCAATCTCCAATGTGAAAAAAAAAATTTTTTTCCAATACTTTACTAGATGAAAAATCAAAACAAATGGACTGTTTTCATTTAAAACATAGTGGGAAAAACAAATGTTTGATGATGATGTGAAGTAGACAGGAAGGTGGCATTTTAGAACGTAGGAGGCAACTACAATTTAAAAAAAAACCTATAGCAGCTTTTGAAGGAGATCAACTGGGAGCAGAAAAGTGGATTTGTGACTTTGCTTTCTACACATATGGAACAGTGGATTCAGTCAACCAGCAGGGAGGTGAGGGGACACCAGGGACATGAGACGCACATCAAACCCCAGTGTTCAAGGAAGGAAACACACCAAGGGCAACCTACTATAAGGGAGTCTGCCATGCTCTGCAGCTCACCCACGCAACAAAGCTCCAAGGAGAAGCTTACTTCTACCTTCAGCCCTGGCCGCAAATTCACCATTTTTGTCTTTCTTGGTAAATGAAATCTTCTCTAGAAATCACCAGGCACCAGAGATGACAGGGCCACAGGCTGCACAAAGAGACCTCGGCCCCTTGATCAGAGAACATGGGACTGGAAAAACAGGAGCTCATTGCTGACAAAGAAAACCTCCTAACATTGCAGAAACAAACCTTTCCTCTCCCACTGTTCACTTTTTCGACAGTTTCATATCAATGTTCCTGATTGATGGCATGCAGGCCCACCTCTGAATTGTGACTGACAGTAATGTCATCCAACCAATAGCTGGAACTAGCTAGTGTGACCAATTCTTGGCTCCAGCACTTTTCAGGAGGAGCTTCCAAGTTGTGCAGGGAACTAATCCAGATAGGAAGTATTTGCTTTGCATCTGGTACAGAAGGTAACATCTGAGACTAAGCTATGCTTCAGTGACCATGTGCTTTCCTGGCATGGGTGAGGTTCTGGGGCTTAACCCCAACACAAAAACAAACAACAGTTATTCAGGGAGGATGACACAAGAGGAGCCTGAGTTCAGGTCAGGATCTGCAAACAGTAACACCATATTTTATAATAAAATAAAATTTTTGGAGACCTAACTCAGGGATGGAGAGTCAGAAAGCTGAACATGGATCATTGCTCCTTCGCTGGTCCCTGTGATAAGTGTGTCTAACAAGAGTCTTGGCTTCCTCCTATGTGAAGGGGCAATGCTGTGATCATCCACGTGTGTGTACATGAGATGGTGAGGCACAGTGGGTGTAAAAACACAGAGTTTATTTGGGCCAAAACAAAGATGATCCCTAGCAGAAAGAAATTCTGCACACAGAGATTTTGTGCTCTGGAATCAGCATCCTTGTCATCTGGGTTATAGATCATTAAAAAAAAATAGAGAAGGATCAGAAAAGGAGGTGGCAGCACACCTGTTGCTATGCTGCCCTGGCTGAGGAGAATATTAAAGGGTTTGATGGAGGGTGACAACTTGTGTCACACATCACAAAGAAGAACTCTGCAAAAGGAAAGTCTCTTCCCAGGGCTGTCTTATATCCTGGGCTATATGAGAATGACCTGGAGGCTTCAGTCTCAGGCCTCTTGATTTCCCAAAATAAATGATGTATTGGCCTCTTCCACTAATTTGTGTGTGATGCTTTTTACACTTGGGGCACTTCAGTTTGACAATAGCTGCATCACCCTGCAGTGGTCGTGAGGATGATGGCAGACTGTACTGAGAGGCCCCGTGGAGAACCAGCCTCCCATAAAGTCTCCCAGCCTGCAGGTCATAACTCTGTCAGTAAAAGAACTGCCTGCTCAAAAAAGGTCAGGTGTTGTTTTGTAACTTTACTTTCCCTCACAGCATACATGAGATTCAGACTCCATCATTCATCCTTGAAAGGAGACATCCTGCAGAAGAAGTGTGAAGTTTGGGGAAAGAGTGACCCCTTACTGGTTCCTGCAAGATCATACAGTACATGTTAGCCACAGATTGTGTCACCTGGGCAGCAAGTGGATACCGGCCCTAAGATACCCCAGGCTTCCGAGGTGTGAGGTATTTACACACAGCATATCCATAACCTTTGGAAAACAGGTAAGTGAAAATAACACTGAAGCAACTGAGTCCTCATCCAAAAAATGAGCGGCTTTACTGTAGATCATCCCCATGATCGGGAATGAAGGTTAACAAATGGCATTTTGAAATTTATCCTTAGGAAACAGCATAAAAGCAGCAGCTACATTTAGGTTTTCATGATTCTCAATTCAATTTTCAGTTGGTCAGCTGTCATGTAATTATCAACACAACAGTTTGGTATACTCTAGAGACTAGAAATTCATCAAACATGTAATGAGAAATACTTTCTCCTTTTCAGCAACTTCTTTTCAAAAATCTTTTCACATAAAAAAATTATTTGTATAATTATAAAATAAAACATTAATTGCTATAAAGTTATTTTGTTGTATGCATACACTTTTAATGCTTAAATCTAAAGATTTAAGTACTCTTCATCAAATTTTCTGTTCTTGCTGGTGTAGTGGTTTTTGCCTGTCTTGCAAATGCCTCAGGAGATTTTCACAGGTGGATTGTGAGTTCAAAGCAAGTCTTGCCAACTAAGTGAGACCTTAAACAACTCAGTGAGACCCTGTCTATAAATAAAATATAAAAAGGTGGTGAACATGTGGATCAGTAGTTAAGTAATAATAAGTTCAATCCTCCATAACAAAAAATAAATAAATAAATAATAAAAAAAAAATTCCAGATTGTGCCTTCAGTGTAATTTCTAAGACATCTTTCATCTGTCAAGATAACCAAAAATCCCCCCTGTTTTTGCCCTGAGAGTTCTAGTAATTTCAGTTTTTGAATATCTGTTAGGTGTATGAGTATAGCATTTTTACGCTATTTAAAAAAATTTTTTTAAATATACTTGACAGTAGGGAATATTTGGACATATTATATATACATAGTGTATAATTTACTCTAATCAGAATCCCAGTGTTTTGGTTTTATATGATGTTGAATTAACCTTGTCATGTAGTCCTATATGAACATAGCAATGTTGTGTCCCAGTCTACTCTCTTTCCTATAACACCAGCTCCCTTTCCATAATTTGTTTTTGTCTAATCAAAAATTATTATTAAATGAGAACACTAAAACAATATATCAAAATCTCTGACACACTATGAAGGCTGTTCTAAGAGAAAAGTTAATTGCATGGAGTTTATTTCTTCAATGAAGAAAAAGGTCAACAACAAAAAAAAAAATGAACAAACATAACAACTCAAAGCCCTAGAAAAGGAAGAACAAATCAACCCCAAACAGAAGTAGAAGACAAAAATTAAGAAAAATCAGAGCTAAAATCAATGAAATTGAAAAGCCCAGGAGTGCATGAATACACAACTGAGTTTTACAAGACCTTTAAAGAAAGATTAACACCAATATTTCTCAAATTATTTTATAAAATAGAAAAAGAGGGAATACTTCCAAACATTCTATGAGGCTAATATCACCCTGATACCAAAACCAGACAAAGACACATCAAAGAAAAATAACTTCAGACCAATTAATCTAATGAACATAAATGCAAAAGTGTTCAATAAAATTCTGGCAAATCAAATACAAAAACATATCAAAAAATTAATGCACCATGATCAAGTAGGGTTCATCCCAAAATTACAAGTTTTGTTCAACATACAGAAATCAATAAATGTAATTCATCACATCAATAGACTCAAAGACAAAAATCATATAATTATGTCAATAGACACAGAGAAAGCAAAAATCATATAATTATGTCAATAGACACAGAGAAAGATGAAACACAGCACCGCTTTATGTTCAAAACACTAGAAAAACTAGGAATTACGTGAACAAACCTCAACATTCTAAAGGCTATCTATGTTAAGACCCAGGCCAACATCATTCTAAATAAAGAAAATTTGAAAGTATTCCCTCTAAAAACTGAAACAAGACAGGGATACCCTCTTTTACCACTTCTATTTAACATAGTTCTTGAAACCCTTGCCAAAGCAATTAGACAGATGAAAGAAATTAGAGAAATATGGATATGAAAAGAACAAATCAAATTAGCAATATTTACCAATGATATGATTCTATATCTAGAAGACAAAAAAAAAAAAAAAAAAAAAAAAAAAAAAAAAAAAAAAAAAACACTCCACCAGAAATCTTCTATAACTAATAAACAAATTCAGAAAAGTGGCTGGATATAAAATCAACACCCAAAAAAATCAAAATCAAAGGCATTTCTGTATAGCAATAAAAAAATGCTCAAAAAAAAAAAAAAAAAAAAAAACACTAGGACATTCACACCATTTATAATAGACTTAAAAAACACACACAAAATATCTTGAGAATCAACAAAAGAGGTGAAAGATTACTACAATGAAAACTACAGCACACTAAAGAAAAAAAGATCTTAGAAAATGGAAAGACCTACCTTGTTCTTGGTAGGTAAAACTAATATTGTCAAAATGACCTTACTACCAAAAGCATGACAAAAGATTCAATGCAATTTTAATCAAAACCCCAATATCATTTACCATAGAAATAGAAAAAGCAATCATGAAATTTTTCTGGAAAAATAGGAGACCCAGAATAGCCAAAGCAAAACTTAGCAAGAAGAGTGAAGCTGGTGGCATTACTATTCCACACTTTAAACTATGGTACAAAGCAATAGTTAAAAAAAAAACAAAAATAAAAACATGATATTGGCACCAAAATAGACCTGTACACCAATGGTACAGAATAGAGGACACAGAGAATAACCCACATATCGACAATTTTCTTATATTAGAAAAAGGCACCAAAAATGTACATTGGAGAAAAGGTAGCCTCCTCAACAAATGGTGCTGGGAAAACTGGAAATCCACATGTAACAAAATGAAATTTACCTCTATCTCTCACAATGCACAAAATTCAACTCAAAGTGGATCAAGAAACCAGGAATTAAACCAGAAACCTGTGACTAATAGAAGAAAAATTAGGTCCAAATCTCCATCATGTTGGATTAGGCCCCATCTTTATTAATAATACACCCATAGTGCAAAAATTAAAACCACAAATCAATAAAAAGGATAGGTGGAAACTAAACAGTTTCTTCTCAGGCAAAGAAACAATCAGAGAAACAAAGAACCTACAGAATGGAAGCAAATCTTTACCACAAGCACATCAGATAGAGCACTAATGTCTAGGATATATGAAGCACTCAAAAACATTAATACCAAAAACAAACAAAAAAAAAAAAAAAAAAAAAAGAAAGAAAGAAAGAAAAACAACAACAAACAACCCAATCAATAAATGGGACAAGGCATTCTATCACCTTTCTTTTCCCTTTCTACCCTCTTTCCCCTCTCTTCCTGATCCTCCCAATTGACCTTTCTAGTGTTCCTCTAATGCTCTTATGTTCCCAAACCCAAACTCACTGTGAATCAGCCTCTTTATATCAGAGAAAACATTCAGCCTTTGGATTTTTGAGATTGGCTAACTTCACTTAGCATTATATTCTTCAACTTTATCCATTTACCTGTGAATGCCATTATTTTATTCTCTTTTATTGCTGAGTAATATTGCATTGTGTATATATATCACATTTTCTTTATCCACTCATCTACTGAGGGGCATCTAGGTTGGTTTCACAACCTAGCTATTGTGAATTGTAGTGCTATAAACTTTTATGTAGCTGTCTTTTAAAATCCAGACTAAGTCATAAGATGATTCCATTCCCACTTTTCCAAGGGATCTCCATACTCCTTTCCATATTGGCTGCACTGTTCTGCAGTCTTACAAACAATGTATGAGTGTGCCTTTTTCTCATCATCCTCTCCAACATTTATTGTTGTTTGTGTTCTTAATAGCTGCCATTTTGACTGGAGTGAAATGAAATCTTAGAGTAGTTTTGATTTGCATTTCTCTAATTGCCAGAGATGTTGAACAATTTTTCCTGTATTAGTTGATTGATTATATACTTCTGAGAAGCGTCTGTTCAGTTTCTTGGCCCATTTATTGATGGGAATATTTGGTTTGTTGGTGTTAAGATTTTTAAGTTCTTTATATCTTTTAAAGATCAGTGTTCTATCTGACATGCATGTAGTAGAGATTTTTTCCCAATTAGTAGGATATCATTACCCTAAATGCATGTTTGAAGACATGAATAGGATGAATATACTTTGTATACAGTAATATGTAAAAAGGTGCTCTATATGTGTATCATGAATTGTAATGCACAGTACTGTCATATTAATTAATTAATTAATTAATTAATAAAAATATATGGTAACAGGGATTGAACTCAGGAAAGGGCTGGGAATGTGGTACAGTGGTCCAGTGCTCCTGAGTTCAATTCCCAATTAAAAAAAAATAAAAACTAAAATACATATAAAGAGTGATAAAAAATGATTATAACACAAAAGGTACACGATGAGAGACATAAAATACATCAAAATCAATGCAAAGACAACACCCTTTCTTACAAAGGAGTCTTAATTTTCTTATGATCTAAACTCTCTGAAAAAACACTGAGCATTTCAAAAAATTCCCTGAAAGTCACGATCCTCCTGTCTCAGGCTCCCCAGTGCTGGGATGACAGCCATACACTACCACGCCCAGAAACAACAAAAGTATTTTCTGTAAAATTCTCCACCTGTAAAGGACAGAAACTGATGTTTTCATAAAATTACATTCATTAATTTAATTTTTCCAACACCACCATTTTTTAAAAATGGATTTGTATTCTGCAGCAATAAATCAAGACAGACTTTCTCTATATCTTAAGTAACATTCTAGAATCTAGGACCTTAATGTCAATTTAAAATCACTGAAAAAACAGATCTAATTCCACAATTTTCCTATACATTCTCAGGGTTAGCAGAAGGTAAATAAAGGTTTTTCTTGTTTGTTTTTGGTTGGGTACCAAGAATTAAACCTAGAGGCACTTTATCACTGAGCCACATACACAGCAATTTTTATATTTTATTTTAAGACACAGTCCTACAAAGTTAAATTAGGACTGGCTAAATTGCTAAGGTTGTCCTCAAATTTGCAATCCTCCTCTCTCAGCATCTGTAGTAGCGAGGATCACAGGTGTGCAAAACTGCACCTGGATGTACATTAGGATTCTGAAAAATGGAAATGTAAATAGACTTTTTAAATCCACTTCTGTCTCTCCTCTTGAATAATATGTCATCTTATTTGACTGTAAATATATAAAACTGGGTCTCAAAAACAGTTAGGAGATTATTTCAAATTGATACACAGAATCCACCGGTGCAGAGGGAGCAGAGGTATGTAAGGCTCAAGGGGCAGGAAAGGTTGCTGACAGCTGGAACATTCTCCCTCTGGGTTTTCTCACCAAAGATTCATGGATCACCCTCTCAAAAGATTTGGACCATGACTCCAGTCTATGAGGCTTTTCAGGCTTGCAGAGCACTGCACTGGGGTGGGTGGTCCTTATGCCCTGGGAGAGTTTTGCTTTTTCACAATGTGAGAGAAAGCAAGGGGCAGGAATCACTGCTGACCTTGCTTCTTAGCACCAGCATCCACAGGCTGACTGTCCACCTGTCTCCAGTGAATGAGAACAGAGCTTGGGGGAAACAATGTTCCAAAAAAGTAACTGTCTAGGTGAGGCTTGTTCTAGGAGCTTCCTCAACCCATGGCCCCCAGCTGCTTTCCTGAGAGGCTGCATCCTATATCACAGTCTGTCCTGTAGAAAAAGCTCACCCAAGGCCTGAAATTATCTTAACCATGCAGGTCATAGGGCATCTGTGGGCACCTTGTGACAGGTCCAGGAAAGGATAGTGGCTGAGGATATGAGACCCTGTGAAGTACCCAAACAGAACCTCTGCCCAAAAAAATTCTGTCATGGCGTCTACACCTAAGAAAAAAAAAAAAAAAAAAAAAAAAGCACAAAATTTTCACAAGTAAGAACTGAAGTTCTCTTTGAAGTTGCATCTACTTCAATGAATCTTCAGAACACTTGATTTGGCTAGCTAGAGTACCATGAGGGTAGAAAGACAGGGATCTGTGTGGAGAGCAAAATTATCTTGGACTTTGTTAACCCCTTTAATAGCTAATTATCTTAATTTCTGTATCAGACCTCAATTCTTAAAACTGATAAACTTCTCAGGATATATCACTAACTTTACCAGATGTTTAGTCTCCACCATGTTACAAAACTAATAAAGTTTCAACAACAGACCTACAGAAAAAATCTCACCCCCCTTATTTTTGTTCTTGTTGCTCACCAATCTGATGATCTTACCACTAAAACTGTTTAATGTATTTATACAAAACTTTCTTTTATGAATATTCAGGTATGCCACAAACAGCAGGGCACCATGATAATCACAGCAGCTTGAGAGGCTAAGGCAGGAAGAAAACTCCATTTCAAAGCCAGCCTCAGAAACTTAGTGAGACAATAATAAACCTAGCAAGATCATGTCTCAAAATAAAATATAAAAAGGGCTGGAATAAGGCTTAGTGTTTAAGTATCCCTGGGTTCACGCACAGGTATTAAAAAAAAAGTAAATTAATGATGCAATCTCTTCTGGGGTGGGACACATACACCATTCTGGGTAAGTTAAATCCGTGTTCCTGAGTATGGTCATTAATATTTGTAAAAAAAAAAAAAAAAACTTTTTCCATAGCTGGGATTGTCAAAGACTTTAATCCCAAAAGCTTCAGAATCTGAAGCAGGAGGATCACAACTTTTAAGCCAGGCTTGGCAACATAGCAAGACCCTATCTAAAAATCAAATTTAAAAGGCCAGGGGATGAAGGACAGAAGAATGAATAAAAATTATTACCCTATGTGCATATATGATTACAAGACCACTGTGAATTTATATCATGTACAATCAGAAAATGGAGCTATTTATGTGTGATGTATCAAAATGCATTCGACTGTCATGTACCATAAAGGAAACAAATTTATATTAAGAAATAAGTTATGTTAAATAAATAAATAAATAAATCTGGGCACGGTGGCACATGCCTGTAAACCCAGCACTTGGGAGACAGAAGCAGGAGGATCACAAATTCAAAGACAGCCTCGGCCATGGCAAGGCACTTAACAACTCAGTGAGACCCTGTCTCTAATAAAATGCAAAAAAGGGCTGGGTATGTGGGCCAGTGGTCTAGTGTCCCTGAGTTCAATCCATGATACAAAAAAAAAAAAAAAAAAAAATTGGTATTTATGCCAGGGATAGTGGCACAGCCTGTATTCTCAGGGACTTGGGCAGATGAAGCTAAAAGATCATAAGTTGGAGGCCTGCTTCCAAAACAAGTGGGACCAGATATCAAATGAAAAATAAAAATTAATAGGCTGTTGTAGCTAGAATCTGATAGGCAGTCAGTATAAATAGGTAAATTGAGTCAGGTCAGATCAAGAAAGCCAATTTGGAATGAGTCCAGGGAAGTTGAGACTGTTGGGAGACTGTGCTCTGAGGGATTGCAATGTTAATTCCTCAGATCCCTTTCTCCAGCTTTGAGAAGAACCTGCCCCTGCCCCAAACTGTTGCCAAGGTAATCTGTTTCAGGAACTGCCCGTCCCTACAGGGAGCTAAAAAGTAGTTCTGTGTTTTGATCTTTCCCCCTTCAGCCCATCTGCTTTTTACATTTTTGGCCATCCCACTGGGACTGGTCACCTATACAGGGAGGAGAGAGATAAGGAGAAGAGAGCAGGAGAACAAAGAAATCCCCGGGGATATATAAAAAAGGCAGACTGCCTGGCTTCTTGGGATTATCAAGATACCAGCAATGGCCCCCTTCTTCCTGCCAGGAGGTCTGTGACCCCTTTTAAATAAACCCTGCTTTATGTGCTTGCCTCTGCATGCTTCTCTAATGTTCGAACTTTAACACTTGGGGGAGCAGAACTCCTCACCGACAAATCACTGTGTCCATTTGAATCATAGTAGGAAGAATGAATTGTAGAGAATCAGAAGAAGAACAATAAGATTCCTTGCAAACGAGGCCTTGTTGTCCTCTGTGTCTGCAAACGGAACGTTCTGCTGAGAGGTGTAGAACAGAATAGAGAAGAAACAAGTAGTTTATATGGGTGAAGTGTTCTCGCAAACGAGGCACTTATCACCCCCTTGGTGAACATACTGCAAACGGTATGTTATGCCAAGAGGCTAATCAGAAAGTTTGGCAACAACAGTTCTTGCAAACGAGGCTTTGTTGCCCTTGGTGGGCGTGTCTGCAAACGGAACGTCTTGCCAAGAGATATAGAATAGATAGTAAAGAAACATTGCTTGCAAACGAGGGTGTTTCTTTCTTGTTTCTTCTATATTGAAAAAAAAGAGGAGCTCAAAGTGTTCTAGTCCTAACTAGTTTAAGATATTCTTTAGGGAAAGTTTATCTGGCTGATTGCTGATTCGCAAATTTGTGCTCGTCATTGCTACTGGCTATTTGCCTTCATTGTCTATTAATGTTTGCTGATGGCTAATTGCCCTCTTTGTCTGAAGATGTATAAAAAGGCTGAGAGAAATATAATAAAAAAAACACTGCATGCTGATCCTGTGATGGAGTCATTCCTACAACAATGAATGTTTGATGATGCTGTGAAGTAAAGAGAAAGAGGGTATTTTAGGACCCAGGAGGCAACTGCAATTTTAAGGACCTACAGAGCCTTCAGAAGAGTTTGACTGGGAGCAGGAAAGTGCATTTGTGACCCTGCTTCCTACACATTTGGAAGAGTCAGCGCAGGCAACAATCAGGAAGCAAGGGGGCGCCACAGACCTGAGCCACCAATGCAACCCCCGGGAACCAGGAAACAGAAATCACAGCCACCCGCCAGCAGGGACTCCGCCAGCTCCACAGGTCACCTCCACTTCGGGCCCATAGCAGGTGCTGACCCCATACTTCAGCCCTGTCGTAAACTCACCATTTTTGTCCTCGCTGGTGACCCGGTGTCCTCTTGAGGAACCACTGGTCACCCCAGATTGTGGGGACACAGCCTGTCAGAGTCACCTGGTATGCTGAAGCAGAAAACACGGGGCCTAGAAATGGAGAAGCGGAGCTGTGAGGAAGAAAAGCCCGCGGAAGCCCACCCTTCCTCTCGGTCTGTGCACTGATTCGACAGTTCCACGGAAAGCCCGCCCTTCCTCTCGGTCTGCGCACTGATTGGACAGTTCCACCCCAGCATGCCTGTTCATAATTTCAAAGCCCCCTCTGCATCTTGACTGATAGAAAGATTATCCAATCACGAGCTAAAATTTGCTAGGAGTGACAAATCCTTGGCTTCAGTCCTTTTTAGGAGGAGCTTCCAGGCTGTGCTGGCAACTAATCCAGGTAGGAAGCATTTCTTTGCATCTGGTACAGAAGGTAACCTCTGGGACTGAGCTCTGCTTCACTGACAGAGTGCTTTCATAGCATGGGTGAGGCTCTGAGTTTTAACCTCAACACAAAAACAAACAACAGTTACTCTGGGAGGCTGAGGCAATGTGAGAATAACTTTAGGCCTCAGCCTAAGTTACACATTCTAAAACTTCACTTTGAGCTTGCAGTCCCCACCAGGCCCACTTACAGAGCACTCCACCTTAGTCATCAATCATAGCTTGATAAATTATGTCACTCCTAACAACCCTGGCTTAATCCCAGAGAAAATTCTCTGTGATGTTTCCCTTGCCCTTATAAGTTCCTGATAAGCAAGAGGCCAGAAAATCAGGGTGGGGAGAACAAGTCCAGAGGATCTACCTTTAGCACAATGATGTCACTGAAGAGACATTAGCAACTGATAGATATTAAAAGGACAGGCAAAAGTCCCAAAATTATGTATAAATGATTGAGCCGTTAAACAGACATTCAGCCAACAAACAATTATGCCCACATGCTGGAGAGTCTGGTGAGGACATAAACTGACTTCCAAACTCTTCTCATCTGCCTGAATCTCTGTGTCATCCTCACCACTCTCAAACTCTAAAGCAGCCTCTTGACTCTGCGAGATAAGAACTTCTCCTTACAACCATCTCCTCAGTCAGGTATCAGCTCCGTACCAAGAGAAGCCTGTCTTAGTTCCTGATCTGTTCACCATGGTGTGAGTGAGTGTGCATCTGCTGGACTTCAGACCTAAAACTTAAGAATTTAAATCTAGCACTTAAGCAACTCACTGAGACCCTGACTCTAAACATAAAACAAAACAGGGCTCTGGATGTACACCAGTGTCCAAGTGTCACAGAGTTCAATCACCAGTACCAAAAGAACAAAAATACATAAATAATAAAAATATAACAAGGAAAATTCTTAATTATGTCATATTCTCCTTTTAATTTTCCCTAAAGACATAGAATTTAGAATGACCTAATGCAATGAATATTTCAGCCAGTTACTGTTTTGTTCATAATTTTACATATATGACGTGTTTAAGAATAGTAGGCAAAAATGAAATGTAGGAAGGGACTGAAAATTGTATGTGTATAGCAATGGAAAGCTAGGTATGATAATGTTTCTTTATTTAGCTGGAATCATTTCATGAATGTTTGGCTAATTTTTTGTACATGGTATGAGAAATAAAAAGTCCACTGATCCATATTCAGAAAATAGTAATTAGCATTAAATGTAAAATTTGGATGTAAGAAAGGCAGTTTGAGGGGAAAAGAGCAGAATAAAAAGTTGCCCACACATCACCAAGCCTGTGCTTGTAACAGATTCAACGTCCATGCACCCAAAAAAACACTGGACACACAGGAGGGAGGGAAAGGGCTCACCCTGAACAAGAGAGGTAAAAACACTATTGAATCAGGTAAAATAAAAACTGATTACATCCAAGATGCACTGAATTTAAAAATGCTTTCCTGACACCAAAGAACAAATGGGAATAGTGACAACTAATGTTGTATTTCTTTATATATTATGTAAGGTATTTTGATACAAGGGATTTAACTGAGGGCAGAATTAACCACTGAGCCAAATTTCTAGCTCTTTTTACTTTTTACTATTACAGAGAATCTTGCTAAGTTGCTTAGGGTCTCACTAAGTTGCAGACACTGGCCTAAAACTTGCAATTTTTTTGCCTTAAACTCACAAACCACTAGGATTATAGGCATTTCCCACTGTGCCCAGTAGCTTATTTCTTTAAATGACCGAGTGGGAGACAGTAAAACCCATGTGAAGATCTGGAAGTTGGTATACCCCATACTATTTTGACAATGAAAACCTGAAGGGGAAAATGGGGACATTGTTTACCACAGTATAAAATGCTGACCATAACGTGCCTGCTTCCCAAAATGTTCCATCTTGAAAGATTGTCAGTAAACTCTATGCTTTCTCTGTACCTTTGTCTCTCAGTCTCTTTGGGGACAGAGAATGACAATGGTGGGAACAGAAGATTAAGGAAATGATCCAATAAAATGGAACCAATGTGCTGAAGGTCACATGCTTTCTTTGCCAAAATCAATTTACCTGCAACTTTGTCTGGCCTAAGTGGACAGGATATGTCACATTCCTCTGCAAACTACCTGTTATCTGCATGAAAAATGCAGACAGGAAACACCCTAAATGTTACCCAAGTTACTATACAGAGAGATTTTGTGACCCTTTGCACTGACCACATTTTAGAAGATAAGAGTAATTTTTTATATGAATCCAATTGAAACTGCTCAGCATGGGCCAACATGACATAGAGTTGCCATGACAGTGAAGTCTTGAAACTATGATGTCACCCTTCTGTCAACAGTCAAAAGGTGTTCCTGGGTACAACTTTCTGAAAAGTTCTCTGAGACTCCAATAAAACTGGAGTGCAGGAGAGGCACACTGTCCTTCTCATGTCTGAGAGGACCCACATGTTCCCTTGAGAATGTCCCCTTCCCCTGTTCCTATCCCTTCAAGAAGCTCAGGCCTATTACTGGGTGACATGTCTGAAAACCTTCTGACTTGATGCAAGAATCAAGGTTAGAATGGAATCTTCTCATGGTCACAATTCCTCATATGTCCCCAGCTCTCGATCATGTCCAAGCATATTTCTCACAGATGGTAACTCATTGTTGGGACTATGTTGCCAAGGGGCAAGGGATTTGGACAGTGGAGCATATTTCTCACAGATGGTCAACTCATCACTAAACAAAGCACAAACAAAAAAATTATTGAAGTAAAATCCTTACTAGGGCCCGAAAAAAACAGAAGGACAACTCATCAAAACAACAGCAAAAAAACAAACAAAAAAAAACATAGAGCAGTAGCCTGAGATGGTGGTTTAAACAATGCCAGGAAGATCTAAAATTCTCAACCAGCCTCACTGTCTCTCAGAATAAAACTTTGAATGGGTTAAGGAATGTAGTTCAGTGTTAAAGTATCCCTGGGCTGAATACTCAGTAAAACACATACACAATGAAGAGGGACAGAGGAATAGAAAAGATAAGGCAGTTAGGGGCATGGTGTTGTACACCTGTAATTCCAGAAGTTCATGAGACTGAGGCAGGAGGACTGTGATTTCAAAGCTAGCCTCAGCAATGGTGACACCCTAAGCAACCCAGTGAGACCATTTCTCTAAATAAAATACAAAATACAGCTATGGATGTGGCACAGTGGTTTAGTGCCCCTGAGTTCAGTCCCCAGTACAAAAAAAAAAAAAAAAAAAAAAAAAAAAAAAAAAACCAAAACAACAGCAAAAAAATAAATCATAAAAAAGAAGAATGTAAGAGGGCAGATATAAATCTAACTACACCAATAGTAACATTATATGTAAATTTACTGAATAATCCTATCCAAAGTTAGAGATCATCAGAAAAAAAAAAAAAAAAAAAGGTCTACTTCTATGCTATCTATCTACGGGGGTCACTGCTTGGATGCAAATATATAAAGAGTTTGAAAAGAAAAGGTTATGAATCTTAGACCATGCAAATTAACAGCACGAGTAAGCTGTACTATAGTATCTCTAATAAAGTTAGGCAAAATATTTCAAAACCAACAATTTAGTGATAGATAATAGCTGTCAAGGGTGTATATATGAGTTTAAAGAGTTACTGAAATATCCGTCTTTGTCCCCAATGCCAATCCAATAATGAGGACACAGCTTTGAAAAAGAAATTATTACTTTTTTAGCAAAGCAGAATCACAGAAGCTTCTGTCCCAGAGTATGTGATTCTGTCCATCAGCAATAACAGGGGGCATTCCTTGGAAAGGTAGGGCTACCTGATATTGAACTCAGGGGAACTTGACCACTGAGCCACATCCACAGTCCTACATGTGAATGCAAGTTGGGGTTCTGGCCTTTTTCAGAAGTCTGATTAGGAAGGGAAGACCCTCAGAGTTATGGAGTAACCTTGCCAGAGACCAGGTTTACCATGGTCACAGCCAACAGCCTAGCAAATATTCCCTGGGGGAAGTGGGGAATTTGAAATTGAAAGAAAGGAATAAAATTCTGCTCCCCACACCTGGTCAGACAAGTAACGAGAAGAGTCCTGTATGCACCCTCTTTTGTCCAGTTTCAAAGTAATGAGGGGCTGCCTTAGTCTCAGTAGAGCTCAGACTACACATGGGTCAAAGAGCCAGAAAGATGGACAAGAACCTTGCACCATCACTGTCCCCTGTGATGAGCGTGTCTCACAAGAGGCTTTGTTGCCTCCTGTGTGAAGGGGGTGAGTCTGTGATTGTCCATGTGTGTCCACCTGAGAGGATGAAGCACAGTAGGTGTGGAAACACAGAGAATATCTGGGTAAAAATGAAGATGATCCTCAGCAGAAAGAAATTTTGCCCACCTAGAATTAGTACTTTGGTATAACATCCCCATGTTCTGGGTTTATATATCATTAAAACAAACAATAGATGAGGATCAGAAGAGGAGGTGGCAGCAACACACCTGTGACTCTGCTGTGCTGGCCTAGAAGAGGAGCACATGGTTTGCTCATGGATGGTCACTTGTGTCACACACTGCAAAGGAGAAAACTATGCTAATGACAAGGCTCTTCCAAAGGCTGTCTTCTATCTTTAAATACATTAAAATGACCTGGATAGCTTCTGTCTCATGCCTCCTGTTTTCCCAAGATAAATGATTTATTGGCCTCTTCCAATTGTTTGCATGTGATGCTTGGCACACTTTTCTACATGACAGGCTCACATGTGGGCACTTTTGTGTGAAAATAGCTGGATTACACTGGGCAGTTTTAGTGAAGATGTTGCACTTGGTTTTGAGGGAAGGTCTCATGGAGACCCAGTATCCCATGCAGTCTAGTGGCCTGCTGGTAATAGCTCTGTCAGTGCAAAAAGTGCCTGCTTACACAAGGTTTGGTGTATTTTCTTCCTCAGCAGCTCAGTGAAGCTGGGGCCATGGAAACCCAATCACCCTCTTCAGCTTTAACAAGACAGGAATACTTATCAGTCTTTTCTAGGATTTTTAAAATGTTATGAAAAGAGATGTCTACTCTCATTCCTGACAATCATTCCCCATCTCCTATTATGCTGGTGCGGGGTGGGGGGGGTTACATTCAATATATATAATTATTTTATACTAGAATTGAACATGGTACTAAGTCTGTCCTCTACAGCTTTGGAGTTGTTTTGTAACTTCACACAGTGAATGAATAAATGAGATTCAGACTCCATCATTCTTCCTTGAATTAAAAAAATCCTGAAGAGAAGTGTGAAGCGTGTCTGAAGGGCGCCCTCTGCCTGGCTTCTGCAGAATCAGAGGGCTGCCCAGCTCTTAGGGTCCAGGTAATCCTCAATTGTGTCCCTGAGCACCAAGTGGAAACAGGCCCTAAGATCCCCCAGGCTTCAGAGGTGCGGGGTATTTTCACAGAGCATATCAATAACCTTTGGAAAACAGATGAGTTAAAATAACACAGCAGGAACCCTGTTTTCACCCAGCACAGGAGCAGCCTTATTGCATAATCATTTCCATGATTGAAATCAAAAGTTAGCAATTGTCATTTAAAACTTCATCCTCAGGAAACAGCATCAAAATGGAATCCATATTCAGGATTTCACGACTCTGAATTGATATTTTTAATAGGTCAACTATAATTTAATTATCAACTTACTAGAGTGTGATATACTCTAGATACAAGAAACTAATCAAATATGTCATGTAAAACACTTTCTCCTGTTCAGCAACTTTAAAAAAAAAATTAACATTAATTATTTGTATAATTATAACATAAAACAATAATTAGTATAATTATGATATTTTGATATGTGCATACATTTTGAAATGATTAAATATAGAGACTGTTTTCACATTCCTGTAGTGTTTGAAGAGAAAATTCTTTAAATTTGAAGAGGTACTCCTTATCAAATTTTCTGTTCTTCCTGTTGTAGTGGTCCATGCATGTTATTCCAGTGCCTTAGGAGGCTGGTGCAGGAGAATTGTAAATTTAAAGCCAGCCTCGACCACTTAGTAAGGACTTAAGCAACTCAGTGAGACCCTGACTCTAAATAAAATATAAATAAAAGCTGGGCATATGAATCAGTGGTTAAAAACCAATAGGATCAATTCTCCATACCAGAAATAAATAACTAAATAAATAAAATAAAAATTGTTCCTGATTGTTCCTTCAGTATAATTTCTAAGACATGTTTTCCTCTCTCATGAGCACCAAATTCCCTTTTGTTTTTGCCTGAGTATTCTAGTAATTTCAGTATTTTATCTTTGTGTCTGCTACATGAGTATGTATCAATTTTTCACTTTTTAAAATTTGGTCTTTTATGATATACATGACAGTAGCGTACATTTTGACACAAAATGCATACATGGAGTATAACTTATTCTAATTAGGTTCTCAGTCCTTTGGTTATACATGATGTGAAGTTACACTGGACATGTAGTCATATGAACATAAGAATGTTTTTTCTCAGTCTACTCTATTTTCTACACCCTCTCCCAAACTTCTCATCATTTCCTGTTGTCAAGTCCAATAGACTTTTTTATCCCACCTTCCCTTGGTGTGTGTGTGTGTGTGTGTGTGTGTGTGTGTGTGTGTGTGTGACATTTTCTTTATCCATTCATCTGTTGAAGGGCACCTAGTCTGATTCCATAATTGAGCTATTGTGAATTGATCTGCTATAAACATTGTTATGGCTGAGTCACTGTAGTTTGCTGATTTTAATTATTTTGGTTATAAATTGAGAAGTGGAATAACTGGGTCAAATGGTAGTTCCATTTCAAGTTTTCTAAGGAATTCTTATCCTGTTTTTTAGAATTATTGCACCAATCTATAGTCTCACCACAGAGTGTGTATGTACCTTTTACCCACATCCTCACCAACATTTATTGTTTCTTGTATTTCTGATAATTGACATCTTGACTGAAGTGAGATTGAATACCAGGTTAGTTTTGTTGAACTTTTCTTCATATATTTGTTAATCATAAATGACTGTATATTTAATGTGTTACTGGTCCTGTATTATAGATCCAGCTTCATCATTTTGCAGGTCAAATTTTGAGTTTTATAGAACCATTTGAGAAAACACTTCTACCCTCCATTTGCTATAATTATTTTTTTCACAATTGTGTGCATTATTCTATCTTCAAATATTTCCATTCATTGGTAAGAATTCATTCTCATGCTAGAGCTATGTGGCTTGCTCACTGTAGTTTTTCATTGAGAATTGATGTCAGTGTGCTAAACAACAGAGTTTTGTCATGCATTTGAAAGAATTGTTCATAGTTTGGGTTTTCTTCTGAAATTGATGTGAATTTTAGGGAAATTGTCAATATCTCTCTAAGTGTGGAGAATATATTGAAACTTTAAATCAATTTGTGGTGCACTGTTTTCTTTTTGTCCTCAAATTTTAAAATATATTTTCAAACTTTGTTTCACTTTTACTAAAGAATTATTCATTTCATGAAGATTTAACAAAACTCAAACCCAATTGAAATTTATCACACTAATCTTCTATAGACTTAATGGCATTTTGAAACAAAAGACCAATGTATGTAACCTTCAACAGATAAAGGTATAAAGAAATTTTGGTGTACATACAGAATCCAATACTATTCTGCCTAAAAGAAGAATGAAATGATGGCATTCGCTGGTAAATAGATGGAAATGAGAAATATCATGCTAAGCAAAATAAGTCAGTCCCAAGAAATCAAAGGCCAAATGTTTTCTCTGATATAAAGATGCTAATTCACAATGAGGGGTGAGTTTCCTAGGAAGATTAGTGGTAATTTGGATTAGATGGGGAGTGAAAGTAGGGGAGGGATTTTGGAGATAGTGCTGACAGTAAAATAGATGAGACAATATTTCCATCTGTACGTATGTGATTTCATGACCCATGTGAATCTATATTGAAAGAATCTCCCTCACACCTTTATATCTTGTGAAAAGGAATATGGAACAGTTGTTGCACCCTCAACACATTGGGCCTTATCCCAGCTGGGATAATGAGGTGTGGCTCAAGAAGTAGGCATCACCATTTAAAGCTGAGTTATACCCACTTGTTCTTTTGTAATCCTTCCCCTTGCTTTTTTGGAATATTATGCTCCATGGAACCTCCCCTTATGTGTCCCTTTTACTTGCTTTGCCCTTGATCCGCACAAAGCACATGAGATGGGCATAACCTGCCAAGATGTCAGTCAATTAGCTGACAGCAGGACATTATAAAGCTAGATGCAAGCCCATGAAACCTGACATATTGCCTCATATATGAGCCCTGCTGCTTAACAGAGCTCAGTTAAGCAGCAAGGCTTGCACATTTGCTCCATGTACAAGTTTATACACAGAGATATTAGTTTGTTCTTCTCACATTGTGCAAACACACTTTTTGAACAAGCTTATGGTTCCTCTCTAGCTAAAGGAGCCACAGGGGCGGACTGGGTTTAGATACAGAAGTTATGGCAGCAGCAGCAGATATAACACAGTGGGTAAGCCGTCACCCAAAAGAGAGGAGAAGCTTTCCTGGCAGTGTTACTAACCATGGTGAGAAGCCAAATATCTGTCCTGTTCCAGAACAGTTCCCTGTGGGATCTGCAAAACTCTTACCATTTGATATGAAAGACAAGTAGTTCTTGGGAACTTAGGTTTTATGGTACATGAGGAAATTATAGCTATATAGAAATATACCTATGATCATTTCAAGAACACCTAATATGAAAGTATTACAGTTCAGCAAGATTGAATTCTTAAGATTGGAGCACTCTTACTATGAAACAAATACCCATGGATTGATATGAAGAAATAAAATTTAAAATTTATTGAAAAATTTTATAGATTAAAAACTAAACATCTTTTGTATTGTAAAGAGCCAGATGAGCCAATCCTTAAGAGTTAAGAAAAACTTAAGTGTAGTATGTAATTCCCGAAAAGATGTAAAACATATACAAAGGCTAAAGCATGCACATGTTTTCTTTATTATAAAACTTTCATAAGTTCAAATTAATATAAGACTATTTTAAATGCTGTTGATGAAGCTTTTATTTAAAATTATGTCCAAAAGTATACCTTAGTGGTGCAAAAATTGCCTCATACGTGCACATTGCTGGGTTGTATTCTCAATACTGCCAAAAACCAATATGTGTGTGTGTGTGTGTGTGTGTGTGTATGTGTGTGTCTGTGTGTTTCTTCTTTTTGAAGTTAAAACCCTGGATCATACAAATTTTATTTTTGGGAAGAGTTACATCTTATTAGAACATGAAATACTTCTTGAGAATTGTGAATTTTGCATAATAAAATTTTTATTTTGGAGCAATTCATCAGAAATTTTTACCAGTGTTTTTTATCAGTTAGAAATATTCTGGAAGCCGGGCGCGGTGTCGCACGCCTGTAATCTCAGCACTTTGGGAGGCTGAGGCAGGAGGATCGCAAGTTCAAAGCCAGCCTCAGCACTTAGCACTTAGCAACTTAGCAACTCAGTGAGACCCTGTCTCTAAATAAAAATACAAAAAAGGGCTGGGTATATTTGTTAATCATAAATACCACCTTATATTTAATGTGTTACTGGTCCTGTATTACAGATCCAGCTTCATCATTTTGCAGAGTCAAATTTTGAGTTTTATAGAACCATTTGAGAAAACACTTCTACCCTCCAGTTTGCTATAATTATTTTTTCACAATTGTGTGCATTATTCTATCTTCAAATATTTTCCATTCATTGGTTAAGAATCCATTCTCATGCTAGGAGCTATGTGGCTTGCTCACTGTAGTTTATTTCATTGAGAATTGATGTCAGTGTGCTGAACAACAGAGTTTGTCAATGCATTTGAAAGAATTTTCATAGTTTGGGCTTTTCTCTGAAAATTGATGTGGATTTTAGGGAGCCCTTGTCAATATCTCTCTAAGTGTGGAGAATTTATTGAAACTTTAAATCAATTTTGTGGTGCACTGTTTTTTTTTTTTTTTTTTTGACCTCAAATTTTAAAATATATTTCAACCTTTGTGTTCACTTTTACTAAAAAATTATATCAATTCAGCCTGAAGGAGCCCTAATTAGGGAAGGGCTGTTGCAGCTAGCTGGAAGCCATAAGTTCCACCTGATATGTATGTGACGCACCTGTATTGCTCCCTCACTGTACACAATAGCTTGTGAAAAGGAATATGGAACGGGTTGCACCTCAACACATTGGGCCTTATCCCGCTGGGATAATGAGGTGTGGCTCAAGAAATAGCATCACCATTTAAAGCTGAGTATATACCCACTTGTCTTTTGTAACCTTCTCCTTGCTGTTTTTGGAATATAATGTTCCATGGAACCTCCCCTTGTGTGTCCCTTTTACTTGAGCTTGATCCGTACAAAGCACGATATGGGCATAACCAAGGGTCAGTCAATTAGCTGACAGCAAGACATTAAGAAGCTAGATGCAACATGAGAACCTTCAGCCTCAAGTATGGGCAGCTTCACTCAGGTGCACATTTGCTCCATGTACAAGTTTGTACACAGAGATATTAGTTTGTCCTTCTCACATTGTGCAAACACACTTTTTGAACAAGGTTCCTCTCTAGCCAAAGAAGCCACAGGGCGGACAGATACAGAAGTTATAGGCAGCAGCAGCAGAAATCGGTAACAGAGCGGTACCCAGAAGAGAGATAGAAAGAAGCTAATGGCTGGTCAGAGTTAAGGCTCCCGAGGGCTGGTAAGAGTTAGGCCGAGGCTCCCGAGGAAGACAGAAGACGGAAGAAAGAAGCAAAAGCTCTAAAAAATAATCTTTCTCTAAGCTCTATCTTTCTTTCTCTCTAAGCTAAGAAGAAAAAATAATCTTTCTCTAAGCTAAAATTTATCTTTCTTTCTCTCTAAGCAAGAAGAACAAGAAGAAAAAGACAAGACAAGAAGACAAGAAGAAGCTAAGCTCTATCATTTCTTTCTTATTCTCTTTCTATAAGCTAAAGTAGAAGTAAAAGTAGTAAAAGCTTTACTCTGCCTCCGAGTTACATCTTATTAGAACATGAAATACTTCTTGAGAATTGTGAATTTTGCATAATAAAATTTTTATTTTGGAACAATTTTTTTCTCCCGTGGCGCCGTGGCTGGCCATGACAGGCAGCTTACAGTGGAGTGGCCCAATGGTCGAGTGCCCCTGAGTTCAATCCCCAGTACCAAAAAAAAAAAAAAAAAAAGAAAGAAAGAAAAAGAAAAAAAGAAATATTCTGGAAAACCTTAGTAAAAGAAGGTGAAATATTCTTCTCAAAATTAAATATTATTAAGATCATCTCATGTGTTGCTGCCTGAAGCGATTGCCACTTAGAGCAACAAATCCACGGGAATAAGTTCAGAGGCAGACTGGAAATGAACAGGCTCTTTATTCTGGTAGCTTCTCTCTCCAGCTCCAACAACAACTCCCGCACAGCAAAACCACACTTGTCCAACCAACCAACAACCAATGGCGCTGACCCGATCCACAATGTCTTGGCTCAAGTCTCGTGAGATCCCGGGCCAAGTCCCGCGAGATCCCGGGCCAAGTCCCGCGAGACCACGGAAGGCAGCAATGCCCGAACATCTCCATGGCCACAGCCAACTGCAATCTCATCCATCTCCCCAATCAGGGCGCCTACACTCATGAGCTTTGCACGGTGGGGCACACCTGCAATCCCAGCAATTGGGAGGGTGAGGCAGGAGGATTGTGAGTTCAAAGACAGCCTCAGCCATGGCAAGGCACTTAGCAACTCAGTGATACCCTGTCTTTAATGAAATACAGAAAAGGTCTGAGAGTGTGGCCCACTGTTCAAGTGCCCAAGAGTTTAATCCCCAGTACAAAAGAAAGAAAAAAAGGAAGAAGAAAAAAGACAAAAATAAAAAATAAATAAAGAAAACTATTAGAAGATAAGTTGAATATAATAAATATTGTTATGCTGAATGCTAATTCAGGTATATAATTTTTAATTTATTTTCAACAAGACAATTAAAAAAATCTCAATAATTGTAAATTAGCAGAAAATAAACATTCATATTTAGTGAACAATACATAATTAAAGTATTTCAAATTACACATATTTATAAGAAAAGTTTGTACAGAACTGAGCAGTTTATTTATATTCTAGATAGCATTTAGTCTCTGCACTCGTGGTATGAAATAATATTTTTAGTTACTACACATTAATGAATAAACTTGCAGCTAAGTCATGGGGGAAAGGGAGAAACTTTATCTATATTACACAGAACAGAAGGTGAGAATGAAGAGCAGATAAATCCAGGCACAATGGGTGGTGGTGGCACAGGAAGTTAATCAGTCCTGGGAATAATGGGCATCAGTGCAAGTGCCTCCAGCTCCACTGTCATTAAGAGACCCAAATATCAGTAGCGTCCAAGTATCCTAGCCAGAATGACCCTAGTAGAGCAGAGGACGATCCCCCAGAATTTTACAGGACCTCCCTATAACACAGGGCACGTACTGGAAAGTGGGACTCTTGGAAAAGTATTCACTGAAGGGTTGAAAGGGGTATTGCCTTTTTGAGGGCTGACCACCTCCAAGGGGCTGCACCTACTGTGGAGTACACATGGGGAATGACTGCTGGGTAAGAAGGTTGCAGCTCTCATGTATATGGAAACACTGAATCCAGTGCTCCTAAATTCTGATCAGACACCATTTTATATAATGTTAAGACAAGAATTTTGCTGGACGCTGTGGTGCATGCCTGTAATCCCAGCACTTTGGAGGCGGAAGCAAGAGGATCATGAGTTCAAAGCCAGCTTCAGCAATGGCGAGTCACTTAGCAATTCAGTGAGACCCTGTATCTAATAAAATACAAAAAAAGGTTGGAAATGTGGCCCAGTTGTTGAGTGCCTCTGGGAGCAATTCCTGGTACAAAAAAAATTTTTTTTTCTGGCTAGCATCTGGGATCTTTGGGAACTTTTGTTAGTGGAGGCTCAATTAGTGATGAAGGGAAGATGAGTCCCCACACCCAAGTTATTTTCAGAGCACAGATTTATTGGCTGCAGGGTTCAAAAGAGTATCACCTAAAAATAATCAGGAAGGTGAGTTAGGAATGTTGGTGATCTTTACACCCAGTGGAGGGAGGTGGAGTTTTACACTTTTTGTAGAAGTGTACTTAAAGGTGTGTTTTTTTTTTGTCACAGAAAATGCTTTGTATAAAATTTGTATGTTAAGTCAGAGGTCTTCCAAGGTTTACCACAAAAGCAGAAGTAACATCATCAAGTATAAATTCTATCCCACATTGAGTTCTTTGCAAATACATTTCCAGATATTCTGTTTGAAGAAAATTGTGGTGAGGTTCTCTGGAGAAACTTATTTAAGATTCTTATGTGGAGAAGGGGACATGACTACATGAAAAGATCAAACGTGGACACTTCTTACCTGGCCTTTGGTCACACATTATGTATGAAGAAAATCATCACATGATTTTCACAGAGCTAGTGAGGTACACTAGACACAGTGAAATCAAGCCTGGGCTTTCTGGCTTATTCCAACTCAGTATTAATCATGGGGAAAATAGCTAAGTTGAATGTCAGTTTTTAAAATTTACTGGTATAAAAAACTTTAATAAAAAAAAGGGACAAGCTTCAAATGGGCAGGTAACACGTGCAGAGCTGCATCTACTGATGTTGTTTTCAGTGGGGTCCAAGTCACAGCAGCAACACACTTACGACCTGACCTAGTGCTAGAGTGCCTGCCTAGAGTGCACAAGGCAGGAATAGGTCCTTAGCATGAGAAAAAGAAGAAACAACTCCATTAATTATATGGCAACATATATTTTGAGAATATGCCTATCCAAATGATACATACAAATGACAATATTTTATAACTTTTTAAAACGTGCCTCCCTACTACCCAACAAGTGAGACTTAGAACAAGCACTAGTGACATTGTGGTGGTCCAACTGTCATCAACAGACAAGTAAGACATCATGGAAGGGGCTGGGGTTGTGGCTCAGTGATAGTGTGCTTGCATAGCACATGCAGGGCCCTGGGTTCCCTTCTCAGCAACACATAAAAATGAGTGAATGAATGGAATAAAAATATTGTGTCCAACTACAACAAAAAATAAGTATTAAAAAATACATCAAGGAAAAGGAAGAGACAGCAGCAGGGTACACTAGGGAACATGCTTAAGGTCCCAGCTTCAAGGAGGCTGAGGCAAGGTGACCACAAGTTTGAAGCCAGCCTCACCCCATTTAAAAAATAATGATCAAGAGAGCTATGGGGAAGCTAAGTTGTGCAGCACTCCTGGGTGAAATGTGAAAGAAGGAAGGGTGTAAAAAAGAAAGGAATAGATATTTCACCAATCTGAACATAAGTCTGAAATAAAGAAGTGAAAACTAACATACACAATGTGTAATGAAACTTTAGAAAAAAACAAAATAGTAAGTTGTAAAGTCATAAAATAACAATTGATTTTTGAGAAGAAATAGTGGGCAACAATGTCATGAGAAAAACTGGCCAACCCCAGGTCAGTCCCACTGAACCCCCTGGTGTGCAACCAGGCTCTAGCCAGTCTTGCAGACCTTTGCCCCAAAGCAAGAGACAAAAAGGACGGACCCGAAAACTCTGCTTGAGTTCTAGTGGGCCGAAAACAGTCCTGGGGACCTGAATTGGAGTGCCGCCAGGCCCAGGTCAGTCCCGCTGACATTCACCCCAGTATGGCCAGCCCCAGGTCAGTACTGCTGACATCCATTGAGTGTGGCCAGGCTCAGAGAAGTTCCGAAAACCTCTGCAAAAGCATAGGCAAGCCCAGGTAAGCCAGGCCACACCTGCAGAGCTCAGGTGAGTCTAGGACAGCTTCACTGACCTTCGCTCAGATAACTGACTCTTCCAACCTGCAGACCACTGCAGGAGCTCAAACTCAACCACTTCAACCTACACCAACCTGTGTGCACCCAACCTCAGGTCCACAAAGCACACTTTGAGGAACAATGGCAGGTTCTGATAGCCCAACATTAAGGGGAGGCACAGACAACCTGCAAGGATATTATAAAAATATAGGGAAGAAACTGTAATATCTCAGATCTACACAGCAAGAAAGTAAGGCAAATAGACAACATGAAAAAACAAGGGAGGAAAGTATCCCAAACAAATCAGGATTCTACAATAACAGAATCCATGCTCAGTGAAGTTTATGAAATGTCAAAGAAGAAGTTTAGAAGGTTCATAATTAAATTGATCTGTGAATTAAATAAAAACCTAAATGAGCAAATACAGGCAAAAATTGACCACTACAACAAAGATAGAAGAGAGCATATACAGGTAGCAAAAGATTACTTCAAAAAAGAGATAGAAAATCTGAAAAAAAAAAAGTCAGAAATACTTGAAATGAAGGAAATAATTAACCAAATGAAAAACACAATTGAAGTCATCACCAACAGACTAGATCAACTGGAAGAAAGAACTTCAGACAAGGAAGACAAAGTATACAATCTTGAAAATAAAGTTGACCACACAATAAAGATAGTATGAAACCATGAACAGAACATCTAAAAAGTAATGGGACAGCACCAAAAGACAAAATCTAAGAGCAATTGGGATAGAGGAAGGCACAAAGTTTCAAACCAAAGGAATGCACAATCTCTTTAATGAGATAATATCAGAAAGTTTCCCAAGCATGAAGAATAAATTAGAAAACCAAATAGAAGAGGCTTATAGGAGACCAAATGTACAAAATTATAACAGATCTACACCAATACACATTATAATGAAAATGCCTAGCATACAGAACAAGAATAGAATTTTAATGGCCACAAAAAATAGGAACCAGATCACATATAGGAATAAACCAATTTGTATCACAGCAGATTTTTCAATTCAGACACTCAAAGCTAGGAGATGATGGAACAACATATTCCAAGCTCTGAAAGAAAAGGGATGCCAACCAAGAATCTTATACCCATCAAAATTAAGCTTTAGATTTAAGGATGAAATAAAAATCTTGCATGATAAACAAAAGTTAAAGAATTTACAAGTAGAAAGCCAGTCCTAGAGAATATTCTAGGCAAAATATTCCATGAAGAGGAAAAAAAATGATGAAAACAAACAGAGGGATGTATTACACTGAAGGAAAAGACAATCAGAGAAAAAACCATGTCAAGATAAATACCAAAAATAAACAAAAATGGTTGGGAATACAAAACACATCTCAATAATAACTCTGAATGTCATTTGCTTAAACTCAGCAATCAAAAGACATAAACTAGCAGATTGCATTAAAAAAAAAAAAAAAGACCCAACAATATGCTGCCTCAAAGAGACTCATCTCATATGAAAAGACATCCACAGGCTGAGAGTGAAAGGTTGGGAGAAATCCTACCACTCACATAAACTGAAAAAACAAGCACAGGTTTCCATCTTCATATCAAATAAAGTAGACTTCAAGGTTAAGTAAATGAAAAGGGATAAAGAACGAACTATACACTGCTCAAGGGAACCATACACCAACAAGACTTAACAAATATAGATATATATGCCCCAAACAATGAAGCATCCATGTTCATCAAACAAACTCTCCTCAAGTTTATGAGTCAAATTGACCACAACACAATAATTCTTGGTGACTTCAACACACCTCTTTCACCACTAAATAGATCTTCCAAATAAAAGCTAAACAAAGAAACTATAGAAAACAAAAATACAATAAACAACTTCGAATTAACTGACTTATATAGAATATTTCATCCTTCAACAAGCGAATACACTTTCCTCTCAGCAGCACATGGATCCTTCTCTATAATAAACCACATACTATGCCACAAAACAATGCTTAGCAAATATAAAAAAAAATAGGGATATTACCCTGCATTCTATCAGACCATAATGGAATAAAATAGAAATCAATGACAAAATAAAAAATAAAAGCTACTCCAATACCTGGAGACTAAATAATATGCTACTAAATAAACAATGGGTTGCAGATGACATCAAAAAGGAGATTAAAAAATTATTAGAGGTGAATGAGAACACAGACATACCATATCAAAATCTCTGGGACACTATGAAGGTAGTTCTAAGAGGAAAGTTCATTGCGTTAAGTTCATTCCTCAAAAGAAGAAAAAGTCAACAAATAAATGACTTAAAATTACATCTCAGAGCTCTAGAAAAAGAAGAACAATCCAACACCAAAAGCGGTAGAAAACAGGAAATATATAAAATCAGAGCTAAAATCAATGAAATTGAAAGAAAAGAAACGATTGAAAAATATTGACAAAACAAAAAGTTGGTTCCTTGAAAAGATAAATAAAATTGACAGGGCCTTGCTCGGTGGCGCACGCCTTTAATCTCAGCACTTGGGAGGCTGAGTCAGGAGGATCTCAAGTTCAAAGCCAGCCTCAGCAATGGCGAGGCGCTTACCAACTCAGTGAGACCCTGTCTCTACTAAAATACAAAAAAGGGCTGGGGATGTGGCCCAGAGATCAAGTACCCCTGAGTTCAATCCTTGGTAAAAAAAAAAAAAAAAAAAAAAAAAAAAATTAATAGACCTTTAGCCAGGCTAACAAAGAGGAGAGAGAAAACTCAAATTACTAACATATGCGATGAAAAAGGTAATATCACAAAAAACTCTATGGAAATACAGAAAATAATTCAAAATTATTTGAAAAACTTTTACTGCAACAAAATACAAAACACAGAAGGCATTAAAAAATTTCTAGACTCGTATGATCGGCCTAAATTAAAGCAGGATGATATGCACAATTTGAAAGACCAATTTCAAGCGATGAAATTGATGCCATAAGAAGCCTACCAAGCTCGCCCACACGGCCCCCTCCGCGGGGCTGCACAGAGCAGCCCCTGGCACGCGCGCGGCGTCCTGGGAACACCGCGAGAGGTGGGCCGGAGTCTTGCAGCGGAGCCTCGAGCTTGAAAAGGTGTTGGGGCGGCGACGGGCGGCTCGAAGGGGCTCCAGCCTAGCGGCAGTGGCGTTACCCGCAAGCTCTGGGCGATTGAAGACCGGGCTGCGAGGCCGCGCCCAGAGCAATACAAAGAGAATGAAAGAAGTAGATAATCTTGAAAGTATAAAACATAAGTGAGTTGCAGACGGAGTGAGACACCAGGTGACGAGAAGACAGACAAGAGAGCCAGTGACACGACGGAGACGAAGCACAAGCCAGACAGCCAGAGGGGAGCCAGATGATGAGACAGAAGACGTCGGAGACAGAGAAGAGGCAGCCACTGCACCAGTCTTAGATCCACCCTCTCCAGCCCGATGGCAGCTGCCCCAGCCCATAGCTCCAGAGACCACAGCCAGAGCGACCAGATTCCCACCTTCTGTTCAGAGCTTGCATATTCCCCTCTCCCTGACTCCTTTCTCCCACCAGAGCTTACACACTTCCCTCTCCCTGGTTCCCCTCTCCCTGTTCCTTTTCTACCCTTAACCAGCCATAAAGGCTGGTTAATAAATCCCTTGGCTACACAGCCAAAAAAAAAAGAAGAAGCCTACCAACCAAGAAAAGGCCAGGAGATGGATACCCAGCTGAGTTCTACAAGACCTTTAAAGAAGAACTGATACTAATAGTCTTCCAGTTATTTAAAGAAATAGAAAAAGAGGGAGCACTTCCAAACTCATCCTATGAAGCCAATGTCACCCTGATCCCCAAAACAGGCAGAAACACACACACACACACACACACACACACACACACACAAATAAATAAATAAATAAATAAATAAATAGATAAATAAATAAATGAAACTTCAGACCCATATCTTTAATGAACAAAGATGCAAAAATTCTCAATAAAATCTGGCAAAATGGATACAAAAACATATCAAAAATATAATACACCATGATCAAGTGGGGTTCATTCTAGTGATGAAAGGATGGCTTAAAATACAAAAATCAATAAATGTAATTCATCACATCAACAGACATAAAGATAAGAATCATAAGATTATCTCAGTAAATGCACAAAAAGCATGTGACAAAATACAGCACCCCTTCATGTTCAAAACACTAGAAAAACTGGAAATAACAGGAACATAGCTTAACATCGTAAAAGCTATATATGCTAATCCCCAGGCCAATATTATTCTAAATGGAGAATAATTGAAAGGTTCATTAAAGATATGGGTCTGAGGTTTCATAAAAACTGGAACAAGACGGGGATGCCCTCTTAAACCACTTCTATTTAACATAGTAATTGAAACTTTGGCCACAGCAATAAGACAGATGAAAGAATTTTTTTTTTTTTTTTTTTTTTTTTGGTGCCAGGGATTGAACTCAGGGGCACTCGACCACTGGGCCACATCCCCAGCCCTTTTTTGTATTTTATTAGAGACAGGGTCTTACTGAATTGCTAAGTGCCTCACCATTGCTGAGGCTGGGTTTGAACTCGTGATTCTCCTGTCTCAGCCTCCCAAAGTGCTAGGATTACAGGCGTGCGCCACCACGCCCGGCTGAAAGAAATTTTTAAAAAAATACAGATAGGTAAAGTAGAACTCAAATTATCATTATAATTCCACCAGAAAAATTCTAGAACTCATAAATGAATTCAGCAAAGTAGCAGCACACAAAATCAACACCTATAAATTTAGTGCATTTCTATATATCAGTGACAAATCCTCTGAAAGGGAAATGAGCAAAACTATCTGGTTTACAATAGCATAAAAATAAAATAAAATACTTGGGAATCAACTTAACTAAAGAGGTAAAAGACTTCTCTAACGAAAACTACAGAACACTAAAGAAAGAAATTATGGAAGACCTTAGAAGATGGAAAGATCTATTCTTTTCTTGGATAGACAGTACAAATTTTGTCAAAATGACCATACTACCAAAAGCAATACTCTTCAATTTATTTCAGGAAATAAAAAAAGAGGGAGCTCTTTTAGATTCATTCTGTGAGGCCAATATTACACTGATTCAGAAACCAAAGACAAGTCCAAGAAAGAAAACTATAGACCAAAATTTTTAATGAACCTAGATGCAAAAATCCTCAACAAAATTCTGGCAAATCAAATAAAAAAATATCAAAAAGATAATGCATCGAAATCAAGTTGGATTTATACTAGAGATGCAAGGTTGGTTCAACATACGGAAATCAATAAACGTTATACATCATAGCAATAGACTTAGAAATAAGAACCATATGGAAATCTCAATAGATGCATAAAAAGCATTTGACAAAATACAGCACCCCTTTATGTTCAAAACAATAGAAAAACTAGGGATAACAAGAACATATCTCAATATTATAAAAGCTATCTATGTGAAGCCCCAGGCTACCATCATTTTAAATGGAGAAAAATTGAAAGCATGCCTTCTAAAAACTGGAATAAGGCAGGGATGTGCTGAGGTCTGGACTCAGCGAAGGGTGCAGAGCAGGATGCAAGGGGTGCAAAGGAGGACGATAAGAGTGCATGCAGCACAAAAGTAAAGCTTCAGTGATCGAAAACAAAGAAAGCACACACTTCTTGGGGTCTTCTCTCTTAACTTTACTTTTTTCTCCAGTTTTTATAACCTAGTAAACACAGTAATTCACATTACAGCTTTTGAAATTACAGCATGGAATTCCAGAGTTACACATTCAGGGGGGAAGCAGGATGTTCTTCTAAGTACATTCTACTGATAAATCTTAGAGACAAAGGAAAAACATGTACTGATCAATCTTAAATGTCAAAAATAACGTATGGTATTGTTTGTCAGTACAAAACACGTTTTTACCTAAATCTGTTCCCATAACCCCCGAACGTCTAGACAATTCCACTCATAATGTTCCGCAGCCAGATGACTCTAATAAATCTTGCTTAAACTTTAATTGAACCCAGACTTCCAGGTTCCGTAACTCCCTATAATGACTTTGTTTTGAACTCAGGAAAAAGGGAATATGGTTATTTTTTAGAAGTCGGGGCAACAGGTGCTTTCTCATCAACCAGATGTCAGATCTAAAAGAACTCTACCATGAAAACTTATACACACACACACACACACACACACACACACACACACATATCCTAAACTACTTAAAAGATGAAAGGAATCTTTATCAATCACAAGAAAACACTTAAAGCTTTCTTATAGTGTACATAATTATAACAAGGAGAGGTTAAACAGCAAGCACTTGCAAATGTCAATTTCTAACTAAAAATCTGTTATACTAGTTCAACTTAAAAAATGTTTTCATGCTCTTGGCACAGACTCAACAAAGCCACAATTCCCAAAGTCAGTTTTATTCTTAATAATTAATTGATGGTCACATGAGCAGAAAACAGGACAGAAGTAAAGTTAGCTATACTGATGCCATTTTTATGTTAAATTTTCTTTTCAGGGAAATCGCCTTGCATTTCCCTGAATAGGGATACCCTGCTTGACCTTGATGGGGATGCCCTGCTCACCCATCTAATAAGAAGATGCCAGAGGGATGCATCCTTTCACCAGTTTTATTTAACATAGTACTTGAAATGCAGGCCGGAGCATTTAGACAGATTAACAAAATGAAAGGGATTCAGATAGGAAAAGAAGAACTCAAATTAGAACTGTTTGCTGATGATATGATTCCATACATAAAAGACCCAAAAAATTCTACCAGAAAACTTTTAGAACTAGTAAATGAATTTGGCAAAGTAGCAGGATACAAAATCAACACCCATAAATCAAAGGCTTTTATGTATATCAGTGAAAATTTCTCTAAAATGGAAATGATCAAAACTACCTCATTCACAATAGCATCAAGAAAAATAAAATACTTGGGAATTAACTTAATGAAATATATTAAAGACCTCTATAACAAAAACTACAGAACACTAAAGAAAGAAATTAAGGAAGACCTTATCAGACGGAAAGATCTACCTTGTTTTTAGATAGGCAGAATCAATATTGTCAAAATGACTATAATACCAAAAGCATTATAGAGTTTCAATGCAATTCCAATCAAAATCCCAATGATATTCCTTGTAGAAATAGAAAAGACAGTCATGAAATTCATCTGGAAAGATAAGAGACCCAGAATAGCTAAAGCAATACTTAGCAAGAAGATTGAAGTAGGTGGCATCACTATACCAGACCTTAAATTATATTACAGAGCAATAGTAACAATAACAGCATGATACTGGCACCAAAATAGACATGACCAATGGTATAGAGTAGAGAACAGCGTGACTAAAAAATGGATGGATGGGTGGATGTGTGGGTATTTGGGTGGTTGGATGGGTGGATGGGTAGATAGGTGGATGGATGGATGGGTGGATGAATGGGTGAATGAGTGGATGCATAGGTTCATGAATGGATGGATGGGTATTTGGGTGGATGGATGGATAGGTGGATAAATGTGTGGATGGATAGGTGCATGGATGGATGGGTAAATGGATGGATGGGTTTTTGGGTGGATGGATGGTTAGATGAGTGAATGGATAGATGGTTGTTTCATAGATGGGTGGATGAATGGAACCCAGCAGTGGTAGTACTGTGTCATATTGTGATTTAATCTTCAGCTTTTGATGAACTGCCTTATTGTTCTGCCAAGTGCCACCTGGAGCCCCAGGAGCTGGAAAAGGCAGGAAGGAAACTCCCTGGAGCTTGTGAAGGGAGTAGAAAACCACTGTAAGAGGATGGCTTTTTGTTACATCTTGACCCCAGAACCTGTGAGTGGGACCTTGTGGGGAAACTGAGTTTCTGCAGATGTGGTTAGTGAAAGATCCAGAGATGAGCTCCTCCTGGGTCAGAGTGGACCTAATGAAATGGCAGAGTCCATTAGATACATAAAATGACAAACCCCAAAATTAGTGAGACCCAGGAAAAGGGGAATGAGAAGAAAAGCCATACATTGAGAATATTGATCCTTTCCCAATACAGTCTTTTCCTGGTGATAAAACAACCCCTTAAGAGGAGGTGTCCATTAAGCCTGGAAAGGCAGTCTCTAGGAAGAGGCTGAAGCATTAACCTTTCTATAAACAAATCCTTCCCAGGTACCAACCACTGACCCCAGGCTCTCCATCAGGTCCAAAACAATAAATTTCAAAAACTGACCACTGACCCTAGACTCTCTCCCACTTCACCCCATAAAACAAACCCTAAATCCCTAAATACTTAAACTGATTCCTTCACTGATTGACAAACTCCAAATTCCTGGGTACCCAAAGAAAATTGATGTGCTCACTATACCACCTCTCATAAAAGGGGTCAGGCCCTTTCTTTGTTTGCGGGCTCATTTTCCATCAGGAAATTGGGTCCCACCATGACATCGTTTTGTCCCTGCCGGCCCTGCCCCTGTGTGAAACTTTGTTTCCAAATAAATCACTGAGCTGATTTGTGAAGTCTGTGTTTATCCAGGTCTTTTTGTGCTAACAGTGTCCTCCCAAGAGACAGAAGAGGAGACAGACACAGAGCAGGAGCCACATGGAGATGGAGGGAGACTCTGGAGTGATAGGGCCACCAGCTAAGGGCCACCTGGAGCCCCAAGAGGTGGAAGAGGCAGTTGGGAGCCTCCCTGGAGCCTGTGGAGTGAGCTCAGCCCTGCGACCTCTAGTCTCAGCCTTCATCTCTCCAGGGCTTGGGTGAGGAGGGCTTCATGTATCCTTTTGATTTAAGTCTCTTTGTTTTTGGTTATTTATTACAGCAGCCCCAGGAATACCCTCACAAATTCAGCTGGTCTCTCTCTATTTTTTTTTTTTTTTTTATATACCGGGGATTGAACTCAGGGGCACTCAACCACTGGGCCACATCCCCAGATCTTTTTTGTATTTTATTAGAGACAGGGACTCACTGAGTTGCTAAGTGCCTCACCATTGCTGAGTTGGGCTTTGAACTCGTGATCCTCCTGCCTCAGCCTCCCAAGTGCTGGGATGTCAGGCATGCATCACCTTGCCTGCCTTAAGACCTTATTTTTACTCTTGGAAAATACACTGTTTTGGTGCTGAGTCTGCAGCACAAAGAAATTTCACTTGTGCAGGTTGATTTTAAATGAATCCTTTTACTAACTACACAAAGAGCACCACCCCACCACGAAAACCTTGCTATATACCTCAGTGCATCATTCTCATAGCAACCAACATCCCTGATGCCCAGATCCTCTTGCAAGATCAGTAGAATGGTTGGCTTGGAAACTTTGGTGATTACTGCTCACAGGTCCACAGAAGCACACATACAAAAAGGAGAAGTAGCATGGAGTCCCTGCACAGGAAAACAAAAGGTAGATAATAAATGTGTATGCTGGGTGCAGTCGCGCCCACCTGTAATTCCAGCACTTGGGAGGCTGAGGCAGGAGGATCGGGAGGTCAAAGCCAGCCTCAGCAATGGTGAGGCACTTATCAACTCATTGAGACTCTGTCTCTAATAAAATACAAAAAAGCGCTGGGGATGTGGCCCAGTGGTGGAGTGCCTTTGAGTTCAATCCCTGGTACCAAAAAATAAATAAATAAATAAATAAATAAATAAATAAATAAATAAATAAATAAATTAGAAAGAAAATAAATGTGTAGGATTTGGCATGCAACATAGACACTGAAGAGTAGCTAGCTAATGTGAGGTGTAAACAGATGCACATCTAGATGTGGGTGGTCAGGGTGAGGGCTCCATCCTGGCATCCAGTCTGTGGAAGGCAGGGACACTGCTGAGCTCCTATGATGCCTACTGAGCCCCGGGAGAATTATCCAGCCTGTGGGAAGCTTCTGGTTTTGTACTGGGTCCAACAGCCCAAAGCAAACCAGAATGGAGTCACTTCTCTTGTCACACAATCAAGAGGAACTCTCATAGAGGTCCATTTCCCCTCTGCCCCTAAACTGGAGGTTCTCAACAAACAATTAGAACCTGAGCCCTCAAAATAAGAAACTTTTTCTCCTCTTTAACCCCATGACAACTCTGCAGAGGTGCCCTGTTTGTTTCTCTGGGACACATTTCAAAACTCTAAGGATGCTTGAAATTTCTCGTAGTCCTTAACCCTATAGAGTGTACTTTCCCATTATACATACATGCCTACTATAACGTATAATTTATAATCTAGACACAGCAAGAGATTAAGAACAGCAATTCAAAATAAAATAAAACAGTTATAACGACGTGCTGCAACAAATGCCTGAGTTACACGTTTTTCACTTCTGTTATTTTTCCATTTATTTTTGGACATTGGGGAACTGAATCCTGAGAAATTTCTGACAACTAAATTAAGAAACAATTACTGAATGAATCTGTGCAGACCTTTTTTCGCTATTGAAGGCATCACAAAACACACGTGGTGACCCTTGGAAACACCCTTTTTTGTTTTGCAATTCATAGCTGAGTTTGGTTTGTCCCCAGACCTGTCCACACTCCTCCTCCTCCTGTCCATGCTTCTCCTGTATTAAAGTCATTTGAGCTCAACTCTCAACAAAGGGCAGGCCAACGTGGCAAAAGTTGAGGTTCAGAGCCCCGTACCTACCTTTTCGGGTCCTCCTAGGGCCAGGAGGTGGCTGGTGCTTGCAGGAGCTTTTGCCCAAAGGGCGCAGTGCTCCAGGGCTCTGCCAAGCGGCAGACGGGGCGCTGGGAGGATCAGGACCCGAGGGGACACTAGCATTTTAACGCCATAGATGGGGGATTCAAAGCACCCAGAGATGAAGTTCAGCCAGCAGACAAGATTTCCTGGGAGCATCTGAACAAGTGGCAAGGAGCCCCACAGCCCCCAGAGCACCAGGGGCTTCTCTTAAAAGGGACTAGGAGCTTCCCTAGGCTGGTCCCAGGCTCCACCTTTCCAGGACCTACAGGACTTGGCAGTCCAGGACTAGCTGGTGGTGAGGCAACCAGGGAGGGCGGGTGGAGTCACTGTGACTTCACAGCGTGTGGGGGGTAGGGGACAGAGTTCTGCTGGGGGAGGGTACAAGGAAGGAAGGATGGGGGCTTGCCTTAGTGTGCTGGGGAGAGGGGATGAGGTAGTGCATTGGGAGTGGAAACAGGAGGGCTGTCTCCCTGCTGAAGGGACCAGGATGCTCAGGGTCGCAGTGGGTGGCCCGGAGGCCCGGGAGCCGGACCTGCCAGTCCTAGTGCTGGGAGGGGGACCCAGCTGGTGGGGACGGGAATAGGAGAATGTCAAGGTCCACACACGGTGGTTTATAGTGTGGGAGGTGTTGGTGGGCACAGCTGCGTTGGGGCGGATGGGGGACTCAGGGGCCAAGGAGCAGGACGGGGCATGTGCTAGAGTGGGGGGCGGGCAGGGGTGAGACAAGGAGTGCCTTAGTGTTGGCTCAGGGGAGCTGGGGCTGAGAGGGGAGGCGCCCTGGAGCAGGACAGGTCCTGTGTAGGGGAGACCTGGCCAAATGGCAAAGGCAGCCTAGCCATGGGCGTGTCTTGGGGGAAGGACAGAGGGGTGCCTTAGTATTGGCGGGCACCCCTGAGTTGGGGCTGCAGGGGGAAGCGCCTAGGAGCCTCCAGGGGCCTACCTAGGGTAAGACAAGGCCATGAGGTGAGGGGGGGTAAAAGGCGTGTCCTAGAGTAGGGGGGGTGGACGCGCTGGGGGTGGGGAAATGGGCGTGTCCTAGAGTGGGGGTGGCCTTCTGGGGTGGGGAAAGGGGCGTGTCCTAGAGTGGGGAGTGGACTGCAGGGGATGGGGAAAGGGGCATGTCCTAGAATGGGGAGTGGACATCTGGGGGTGGGGAAAGGGGCGTGCCTTACTGTTCCTTTTCTCCCCACAGCTGAGGGTGAGAGGGGAACAAGCCAAGGAGCAAAATGGGGCCAGCCTTTGGTGAGACAAGGCTTTAAGGTGGGGCGAGCGAGGGGCGTGTCCTAGAGGGGGCGGGGGTTGACGTGTTGGGGGAGGGACAGGGGCGTGCCTTAGTGTTGGGCACTGTGGAGCTGGTTGGGGGGGCCAAAGCACCGAGGTGCAGAGAGGGGCGTGAATTAGTAGGGGAAGGGGCGGTGCCGGGGGCCCAGGGGCGGGCCCTAGTGTTGGTGGGACCTTCTGTGCAGAGGAGAGGGGAGACAGGGTCCCGGGAGCGGGACAGCAGTGGCTTAGACTGTTCTGGGAACTCACCAGCACCATGAGGGAGGGGGCGGTGGGCGTGACTGAGGGGCTCAGGTCTGCCCTGGTCCGGACTGGGTGCTTTTCAGGTAGCGAGGGGGCGAGACGGCTATATGGGGAGGGGACAGGACCTGAGTCTCAGCGGGGGGTCATTTCCAATTTGGGGGAGGGGCAGGATTTTTTCTTAACTGCCTTATGTGTGACAGGCCCTGGCTGGGGGAGGGTACCCGGAGGGGACAAGGAGGGCTTCCATCTCACAAGGGAGACTAGGGCATGGCGCTGCATGTCTTAAAATGTGTGTGATTGGGAGTGAGGGGCTCACAGCCGTGCCAGGGGGGGCCAGAGGACATGCCTTATAAAGACTGGGGGACCTGCCCATGGATGGTTAGGGGGACACGGGACGTGTAGTTGGGGAAGGGTCCTGGCTCAGAATGGGGAGGGGCCGAGAAGCGGGTGGTAATGGGGCGACACTAAAGGGCATTTATGCCGACCTAGTGTTGGGGAGACAGGCCGTGATGGGGCAAGGAGAGGGTCTTGGAGGGGTTCGGAGGCCAAAGAGTCTCAGCGTGGGGAAGGCGAGTCTCCGAGGCCACAAGGTGGGGCGCGTCAATCTGCTGGGCCGGGCCCTCTTCCTGCACCGCCTGTGCCCCTTCCTTCCTGCTCGGCCCCCCACCCTCCCTCTGCGCCCCACCCCAGCGCTGCTTTCCCGGCCGAGCAGAGAAGGCGCCTGGGGCTGGGTTTCCGTGACTCGCTGTCTCAGGCCACCTCCGCCTCCTCCCCTCCCAGGACCTGAATGAGGCCGTGTCTGGGGGTCCCACGCAACTGGTGGAGGGCGATGCGCGTCCTGCGGTCCTGCGTGCGCCCCTCTTCGCCATGGATCCCGTGGCTGCGCACAGGTGCCCCAGCAGGACCATGACCCCAGACCTGGGCACGGGATCCGGCCCCGCCAGAGTCTCCGCCCACCGAGCTGAGAGGCGCACATTGTAGACCTAGGCGGCTTCATCCAATTAACCTCCCAATTCTGAGGCTCCAGGGTGGCGCCTGGAAACAGGGTATCCCGGGTCACCGCCTACCAACGAGACTGGGTCTTTGGAAGCTGTTTAATCCGGGTGGGCACTGAGCACGGTGAGCCCCCAGACAGCTAGGGCAGCACAGGAGGCCCCGTTTCTTCATCCCACCAAGGGACTGTGGACAGCCCCAACCCCCTTATTGAATCCGTGGGAGTTCAGCTCCACCAGGCTCTGCGTTTGGAATCTGTAGGGTGCTGGACTCTGACTCCATGGTTGCTCACAGGGCCTGGGGTATCTGTGTGCTAAGCTAAGGGGACCCTGGTCTAAGGGTCTTCTTACTGGGGACATACGTGATCGTGTTCTTGGCTGGACCCTGGTTCTTCTGCTGTGGCGGATTTTTTTTTTTTTTTTTTTTTTTTTTTTTTTAACCAGGGATGAAACTCAGGGGCCCTCGACCACTGGGCCACATCCCCAGGTTTTTTTTTTTTTTTTTTGTTGTTTGTTTGTTTGTTTGTTTTTCTTTTTTTTTTTTTTTTTTTTTTTTTTTTTTGTATTTTATTAGACACAGCGTCTCACTGAGTTGCTAAGTGCCTCACCATTGCTGAGGCTGGCTTTGACCTCGCGATCCTCTAGCCTCAGTCTCCCAAGTGCTGGGATGACAGGAGGGCGCCACTGCGCCCGGAAGCAATTGCTTTGGAGAGCCATGCAAGGCACAGAGTGCCTGTTGAAGGCCAGCATTGTGCTAAGCACCTGCTATGCGACCTCCTGGCCCTGTCACCCACAGCCTTGCAATGGCCCATTCCGTGTAATTTAAATAATAGAGAACTGTGCGCTTCTTTCCTCTCATGGGCATCTCTGGAAAGTGTCATTGTGGTCCTCCAAAAAGTGAGTCTTGCAGTGTTAGGTCAATAAATGGGAGGGACAGAAGAAGGACTGAATTCTAAAGCCAAGAGCCCGCTGGACTTTGGAAGGCAGGCTGAGAGCTCTTGGGAGTCCATCCGCCATGAACAGATCACCAGTGACCTCTGCATTAGCCAATTCCATAAAGGAGGCAGTTGGCCTCATTACTCTGTTTGGGGTCCAAGCGCTAAGGTGGGCTCAGGCTACACGTTGTTAGTACAAGTCAGACACAGACATTCGCCCAGCCCAGCCCAGAGGCCCAAGCTGATAAATATGTTCATTGCAATTAAAAATGTGTGCTGTCTGTAATAAAATACAAAAAAGGCTGGGGATGTAGCCCAGGGGTCGAGTGCCCCTGAGTTCAATCCCTGCTGATGCTGAAAATAAATATTAATACATTTGAAGTACAAATTCAGTAAACTATTCTATATAATATACTTCTACGTACAAAATTATACTGCATACTAGAGTTTACACATACAACCATAGTATACATAAGATTATATTATAGTATGTGAGAGTGGACTACATATGCTAAAAACTTAAAATACAAAAAAACTGAATCTAAAAATAGGAGAAATGGAGCCAAGAAAATCATGTTACTTTCACATCTTCATGCTGATGCAATGCTCATATTCACTCCAGGTTTCATTTTCATTACCCATAAATAAACAAAAGAGAAATGAAGGCAAACACCATTTTCACACACCTATAGTGGGTTCCTAAAAAAAGAGGTTGTTTGCTGAAGGCAGTGCATGACTCTATCATGCTGAAACAGCAGGATCACAAATTCAAAGCCAACCTAGGAAACTTAGTACCAAAGTAATTCAGTGAGAACATGTCTCAAAATTAGAAAAGAATAAAAACACAAACTTAAAAAGGACTGGGATGTGGCTCATTGGATAAGCATCTCTGAGTTGAATCCCTGGTACCAACATAAATAAATAAAAGAAATGAAATTAAAAAAAATAATAATAACCCAAGTCTGAACAAGTATAACTGGAACTAAAACAATTGAACATCTCAACACATTTCTACATATAACTCTTTTCAACAATGTGAGTTCTTCAATGCTGTTCAGAGACCTGGAAAGTTGAAAGTGTTACCACATTTTTTAAAGAGCAAAAGGATTTTCCCTGATATGAATCATTTTATGTCTTTAAAGAAAACTGTGAAAGTTGAACTCCTCACATTACTTCTCCACAGGACGTTCCATAGTATCAGACCTTTCATAGAACTGAACAAAACTAGAAAATCTGAACACTTCATATTTCTTACTTGCATGGGATTTATTCATTTTGCCATGAAACTTTCAACAAGAATCTTACCAGTCTTGAGAAGGAACTGAGAAACTAAAAGATCTCCCACATTTCTCACATTCGCAGAACTTCTCAACATGAGTATTTTCATATGTGAGGAGAAAAATATTGCTGGGATGTGAAGGTGAACTGATGTAGCAAATCCTCCACATTCAGAATATTTGTTTTCCAGTGTGAGTAAAATGGCCTTTAAGGCAACAGGAAAATAAAATGATATGTCATATTTTTCATATTTAAACAATCATTCAATTTGTTGGTGTATGCCTTAAACCCCAGAGACTCAAGTGGCTGAGGCTGAACAATCACTAGGTGAGGCCAGCCACAGCAATTTAGCAGGACCCTAAATAACTCAGCAAAATTCTATACCCCCCCAAAAAATATTAAAAGTATACGAAAGTGGCTCATTGGTAGAGTACCACCAGACTAAATCCACAGTACTATATATATTTGGCAGTGTAAGGCCTTTCTCTTCATTGAAGATGACATGAAATATTTATTTACAACATTTTGCATTCAAATGATTTTTCTCCAGTAAACTTCTTTTATGTTTATGACTGAAACAGTAATAAGAAAACACTTTGCCAATTGTTTTCATCAGAAAGATATCTCTGTACATGAGTTCCTTCACATGAGAGAAGTAGAAGAGATGTGCCAAAAATTTTTCACATTTTTTACATTCATGGGTCTTCTTTCCAGTGTGTCCCCGTTCACGTATGTGAAGCTGAGAGGATGTAACAAAGGATCTTCCACATTCTTGTTTTTTTTTTTTTTTTTTTTTTTTTTTTGGTACCCCGGGGATTGAACTCAGGGGCACTCGACCACTGGGTCACGTCCCCAGCCCTTTTTTGTATTTTATTTAGAGACAGGGTCTCACTGAGTTGCTAAGTGCCTCGCCATTGCTGAGGCTGGCTTTGAACTCGCGATCCTCCTGCCTCAGCCTCCCAAAGTGCTGGGATTACAGGCGTGCGCCACCGCACCCGGCTTCTTCCACATTCTTTACATTCATAAGTCTTCATTCATGTATGCATTCATCAATGCCTGTGAACATGACTTTGTGTCATAGGCTTTGCCGAATTTTTCACATTCATAAACATTCATTAGGCTTCTTTCCTGTATGAGTTTTTTCATGTATCTAAAGGGAAAAAAAGAGTAGTGAAGGCTTTTCCACATTGTTTGCATTCATAGGGCTTCTCTCCAGTATGTGTTTGTTCATGTACCTTAAGGTAAGAGGAAGTAGTGAAGGCTATGCCACACTGCTTACATTCATAGGGCTTCTCTCCAGTATGTGTTCGTTCATGTACCTTAAGGTAAGAGGAAGTAGTGAATGCTTTGCCACACTGCTTACATTCATAGGGCTTCTGTCCAGTATGTGTTTGTTCATGTACCTTAAGGTTAGAAAACTGAGTGAAGGCTTTGCCACACTGCTTACATTCATAGGGCTTCTCTCCAGTATGTGTTTGTTCATGTATCTTAAGGTTAGAGGACTGAGTGAAGGCTTTTCCACATTGCTTACATTCATAGGGCTTCTCTCCAGTATGTGTTCGTTCATGTACCTTAAGGTAATAGGAAGTAGTGAAGGCTTTGCCACACTGCTTACATTCATAGGGCTTCTCTCCAGTATGTGTTCGTTCATGTACCTTAAGGTAATAGGAAGTAGTGAAGGCTTTGCCACACTTCTTACATTCAGAGGGCTTCTCTCTAGTGTGAATTTGCTGATGTAACTTAAGGTTAAAAAACTGAGTGAACGCTTTGCCACACTGCTTACATTCATAGGGCTTCTCTCCAGTATGTGTTTGTTCATGTATCTTAAGGTTAGAGGACTGAGTGAAGGCTTTTCCACATTGTTGACATTCATAGGGCTTCTCTCCAGTATGAGTTCGTTCATGTCTCTTAAGTCGAGAGGAAGTAGTGAAGGCTTTGCCACAGTGCTTACATTCATAGGGCTTCTCTCCAGTATGTGTTTGTTCATGTACCTTAAGGTTAGAGGACTGAGTGAAGGCTTTGCCACACTGCTTACATTCATAGGGCTTTTCTCCAGTATGTGTTTGTTCATGTACCTTAAGGTTAGAGGACTGAGTGAAGGCTTTTCCACATTGTTGACATTCATAGGGCTTCTCTCCAGTATGAGTTCGTTCATGTGAGTGAAGGCTATAGGACTGAGTGAAGGTTCTGCCACACTGTTGACATTCATAGAGATTCAATCCAGTATGAATTTTCTGATGTAACTTAAGGTGAGAGGAACGATTGAAGGCTTTGCCACACTGCTTACATTCATAGGGCTTCTCTCCAGTATGTGTTCGTTCATGTACCTTAAGGCTAGAGGAAGTAGTGAAGGCTTTGCCACACTCCTTACATTCATAGGGCTTCTTTTCAGTATGTGTTTGTTCATGTGAGTGAAGGTGAAAGGACTGAGTAAAGGCTTTGCCACACTGCTTACATTCATAGGGCTTCTCTCCAGTATGAATTTGCTGATTTAACTTAAGGTAAGAACACATAATCAAGGCTTTTCCACATTGTTGACATTCATATAGCTTCTCTCCAGTGTGAGTTCTGCCATGTGTGTGAAGCTGAGAGGATCTAGCATAGGCTTTTCCAAATTTTTTACATTTGTAGGGCTTCTCTCCAGTATGTTTTCTTCTATGTACATGAAGATCACTGGCTCTAGCAAAGGGTTTTCCATATTGTTTACATTTATAGGGCTGTTCTCCAGTATATGTTTGTTCATGTACTTTAAGGTGAGAGGACCAAGTGAAGGCTTTGCCACACTGCTTACATTTATAACTTTTACTTCCACTGTGTGTTATCATGTGTCCTTGAGCACCTGTGAGAGGAAAAATGGCTTCACCACATTGTTTACATTTACAGTGTTGCCAACCAGTATGTGTTTCTTCATGACTTTGAATGGAACTGTGACAAATGACGCCTTTCCCACATACTGCACTTTTATAAGGTCTATCTCCTGTTAGTATTAACATTTGTGTCTGAACTCTTTTAAGAGAAACCAGAGATTTTCTGTATTGTTTAGATTCACATCGCTTCTCTTCAATGTCCTCATGCCTATTGCGTTTGTGTCCAGAGAGAGATGTGATCTGCCTATGAAGGAATGAAGAACATATGAAGTGTTTTGTACACATAATGCAGTCACATGGATTTACTCTATTAAAATTTATCTTTGTCCATTTAAGAATTGGAATCTCATTGAAAGTTTCCCCACACTATTTTCTTTCACTTTGAAATTTCTCATATGTTTTTTCTGAAGAATTACGAGCACATTATCAATGCATGATTCATTCTTGATATTCTATTTATTTATAGGTCCTAGGTTTACATTACTCACAAAATCAGGTAAAAGCTAGGATGAGCTTACATTTCCACAATCATCAGGTAAAGCCTACATTTGCTAACTTGTTAAATTTGCCTGAAAATAAAGATATTAAAAATTAATAATCCATTGCAACACAGCTTCCCTATGGCTATTATCCAAATAGTCCTATTCACATATGCAATTCATAATACATTTTGCACGTCAGGTACATTGAATAGACTGAATCACTTGTAGAAATAAGTGTATATTTCTGGTAAGAGAAATCTTATCAGAATAAATGTATTTTAAGTTGTTCATATTATTTGGTTTGTTTTGAAAAATTATATGACATTTCAGATTCACTCATCAATTTCTTTTTTGAGTACAATTACCTTAGATTGCTCCCAGAATTTTTTATCTGATCTTCTAACATCTTGTCATTCCATTTGTTACCTAAAATGGCAGACCAGAGGAATCGTTATAAATTTTTAAGAACTACAAATGCTTTGTCAAGTCCTAGGTGCATTTTCTGCTGCAATAATTCACCAAATAATTCTCTTTTCATGTTTTACTTAAGTGACCAAAAAAAACATGAGTTCTCTATTCCATTAATTAAATAAATATCAGTATTACCTATAATAGCCAGGTTTCTGAGGACTTCCTGCATCACATCTGTGTAAAGGTTTTTTCTGGGATAGATCCAACAAAGCCCACTCCTCCTTGGTGAAGTTCACAACCACATCCTCAAAGGTCACTGAAATCTAAAATATTCCAGAAATGTGTAGTAGATGTCAGGATAGACTGAGAGCATAAGAAATCTATACACAACATTCATAATGTTCACATGATTCTCTGGCTTCCAGATAAATGCCACAATTCCAACCAAACTATAGTGCTCTCAATTCTTCACAGCCACTCCAAAGACAAATAGTAGAGTGTTTTTTACCCTTTTTTTGGTGGGCTCACACTAAGTAAGGCAGTCTCCTGTGCCACTCCTAACTTCCTTGTTGGTTGCACCTCTATTACAAGTCCTAACAATGTTTTGTGCTATAAGAGCCTTTGATATAGCATTATGAGGAAGTAGCTCTAAGATGGCAGCTGGCTGAGAGCAAGAGGTGGCATTTACTTGTTTGTCAGACAACTTACAATGACCTGATCTTTATAGTGATTGGCTAATAATTTTTCTGTGCTCGTGGACACTGCGTGCTGTAGCATTAAGTCGAGCTTGTGATAAGACACGTGTATGCTTATTAAGAGGACTAATGCACCTGTGAGGGGTAAAAAGAGGGTATTTAACCAGACTGTAGAGAGGAGCAGGGAGGAAGAAGAAAAAGAAAAAAGAAGAAAAAGGAACAATAAATGAACTACTCATTTCCAGTCTGCGTCCGATTTCTTTGCCGCAGTCTCGTTGCAGGCGGCAACAAATGGTGGTCCGTACGGGGAACTCATCGGCACAGCAGGTAAGTACTGAGGAACCTCGCAGGAGTCTCTGGCCAGAGCGGTTAAGGGTGAGGGAAAATGGGTTCGGAAATTTCAAGGGACCAGATGGTCAGGGTTATTAGAGATTTGTTAAAAAGCAATGGAACAGCAGTAAAATTGAGTACTGCGCAGAAATATGTGCAAACGATAATGAAAGTAAGCCCATGGTTTATAGAGGAAGGGCTATTTACCATACCACAATGGGAACTTCATAAGCAAGATCTAATAGCGGCAGAAAAACAAAGATTTCCCCTTCCAAAAGGGACGTTTCCAATGTGGCATTTAGTTAGGGAATGCCTGCTCTTAACTAGACCTAAGGTTCAGGAAAGTGTTACTGAAAGTGTGGAAGCTTTGGGACAGGTACAAGAAAGGGAGTCAGTTAGGGTTAGTGAGGGTAATAGTAGTGAGAAAGAATTAAGTGGAAGCGACCTTGAGAGCACAGTGTCTGATAATATGAGCAAAAGGGAACTAAAAAGGACCAAGATGGAGGACCATCAAGTGGAGAAACCACTTGTGCCTTCTGCTCCCCCATGGGATGACTCAATTGCAGAGACTATTAGGGGCCTTTCTAGGTGCCTGCGTGCCCTTGAGTGTCAAAGTTCACAGGAATTATGGGATCTAACAGTGTTTGAAGATCAAAATCGACAAAGATACCATCAACATTTAGACTTTAAAAAAATAAAAAAAAAAAAACTTTAAGGAGGCAACAATGACATATGGGCCCCAAGCTCCTTTCACCATAAGCATGTTAGAATCTCTTAATACTCTCAATTTAACTCCTACAGATTGGAAATGCTTATGTAAGGCAGTATTGAGCAGGGGAAAATACTTAGTTTGGAGGTCTAAATTCCAAGAGCTCTGTGTTGAAACTGCTCATAGAAATGTGGCTGCAGGATTTCCAGGTCATAATGTAGACATGTTAACTGGAAAAGGGCAATATGCTGATTTACAGGTTCAGACTCAGTACGATCCTGGAGTTTACACTCAAATATATGCCGCAGCTGTTAAGGCTTGGAAAACATTGCAAGGAACTGGTGACTTACAGGGTAGCTTGTCTAAAGTAATTCAGGGACCCAATGAGCCATATACCAAATTTGTTGGTCATCTTTTACAGACCGCAAGTAGAGTTTTTGGAGATGTTGATAAAGTGAGACAGGGTCTCACTGAGTTCCTAAGTGCCTCACCATTGCTGATGCTTGTTTGAACTCTCCATCCTTCTGCCAAGCCTCCAAAGGGTTGAGATTACAGATATGCACCACAGCACCTGCTGACACTCAGAAATTTAGTAAGACTTGGTCTTCATTTAAAATATAAATGGAGCCGGGCGCGGTGGTGCACGCCTGTAATCCCAGCACTTGGGAGGCTGAAACAGGAGGATCGTGAGTTCAAAGCCAGCCTCAGCAATGGTGAGGCACTTAGCAACTCAGTGAGACCCTGTCTCTAAATAAAATACAAAAAAGGGCTGGGGATGTGGCCCAGTGGTCGAGTGCCCCCGAGTTCAATCCCCAGTATCAAAAAAAAAAAAAAAAAATATATATATATATATATATATATATATATATATGGAGGACTGGGACTGTAGCAGAGTGGCAGTGTACTTGTTAGCATGTGTGAGGCACTGGGTATGATTTTTAGCACCACATTAAATTAAATAAAACAAAGATATTCTGTCCATGTACAAATATACAAAAAATAAAAATTTCAATAAATGAATAAAGAAATAATAAGAAGGGCTGAGTATGTGTTCAGTGGTCAAGTGCCTCTAGGTTTAAGCCCCAGGAGTACATGTGCCTACCTCCAAAGAACTGTTTAGAAAGTTGAAATTCATTTTTATAGTATAACTTAAACATGAGCATGTCCTGGCTTTTATCCCCAGCACTCAATAAATAAGAAAATAAATAAATAAAAATTTATATACTAATTTTATTGAGCTGGAGAACAGCTCAGTAGTAGATAACTTGCTAAATATGTTTGTGGTCCTGTGTTTTACCCCCAGCAGTCTACACACATAAACAAAAACAAGCAAACATAGAAAACTAAAATACAGCCTGGTGTAGTGGTGCACGCCTGTTATCCCAGCACTCGGGAAGCTGAGGCAGGAGCATCTACTTCAATGAACCTTGAGAACACTTGACTTTGGCTAACTAGAGCACCATGAGGGTAGAAAGACAGGATTTTGTGTGGATAGCAAAACTTATCTTGGGCTTTGTTAAGCCCCTTAATAGCCAATTATCTTAATTTCTGTATCAGACCACAATTTCTAAAACTGATAAACTTCACAGGATATATCACTAACCTTACCAGATATCTAGTCTCCACCATGTTCCAAAACTAAGAATGTTTCAACAACAGACCTTCAGAAGAAATCCCCCCCCCTTTTTTTTTCTGTTGCTCACCAATCTGATGATCCTACGATTAAAACTGCTTAATGTATTAATACAAAATTTTCTTTTATGAATGTTCAGGTAGGCCACAAACAGCAGGGCACTACGGTAATCACAGCAGCTTGAGAGGCTAAAAGAGGAGGACTACTCAATTTTGAAGCCAGCCTCAGCAACTTAGTGAGGCCATAATGAACTTAGTAAGATCATGTCTCAATAAAATATAAAAAGGGCTGGAACAAGGCTCAGAGTCTAAGTGTCCCTGGGTTCACGCACTGGTATTAAAAAAAAAAAAAAATGAAGGAAAGAAATGATGCAATCTCTTTTGGGGTGGGACACATACACCATTCTGGGTAAGTTGAATCCATGTTCCTTAGTATGGTCATTATATTTGCATCAAAATAAACTATTTTCTGTAGCTGGGGTTGTCAAAAACTTAAATCTCAACAGCTTCAGAAGATGAGGCAGGAGAATCACAGCTTTCAAGCCAGGCTTGGCAACATAGCAAAACCCTATCTAAAAATCAAATTTAAAAGGGCTGGGGATGAAGGACAGAAGAATGAATGAGACGCTGGGCACTGTAGCACACGCCTGTAATCCCAGCACTTTGGGATGCTGAAGCAGGATGATCGAGAGTTGAAAGCCAGCCTCAGCAATGGAGAGGCACTTAGTAACTCAGTGAGACCCTGTCTCTAAATACAAAAAAAAAAAAAAAAGGGCTGGGGATGTGACCCAGTGGTCGAGTATCCCTGAGTTCAATCCCAGGTACCACACACACACACACACACACACACAAAAAAAAAAAAAAAATGAATGAGACATTATTACCCTACGTGCATATATGATTACAAGACTGCTGTGAATCTATATCATGAACAATCAGAAAATGGAGTTGTAAATGTGGGTTGTGTCAAAATGCATTCTATTGTCATGTATCAAAAAGAAAACAAATTTATATTAAATAACTTATGTCAAAAAAAAAATGCTGGGCACGGTGGCACACGCTTATAATCCCAGCACTTAGGAGGTTGAGGCAGGAAGATCGAGGGTTCAAAGCCAGCCTCAGCCATGGCCAGGCACTTAGCAACTCAGTGAGACCCTGTCTCTAACAAAATACAGAAAAGGGCTAGGGATGTGGCCCAGTGGTCGAGTGCCCCTGAGTACAATCCCCGCCACCAAGAGAAAAAAAAAAAAAAAAAAAAAGCTGTGTATGTAGTCCAGGATTCAATATCCCTAGGATTTATCATCAACTGCCTTATTTTCTTTAAAGATGGTTATTTTGACCAAAAACAGGGAAGTGTTAAGTGATTTTTCGTTCCCCAGAACCATAGCATAGCATTCACAAATAGAAAACAAATGCTTTCAAAAATGTTATTTTTGCCTAGGATAGTGGCACAGCCTGTATTCTTAGGGACGTGGGCAGCTGAAGCTGGAAGATCACAATTTGAAGGCCAGCTTCAAAACAAGTGGGTCCAGATATCAAAACATAATAAAAGTGGTGAGTGGAATTGAAAGGTTCCTGATAAAACTGCTTTAGTTTTCATTCTCCAACTTATATATATATATATCCTTTTCATATATATTTCAGAAAATGAAAAATAAAAATAAATAGATTGTTGAAGCCAGAATCTGATAGGCAGTCAGTATAGATAGGTATATTGAGTCAGGTCGGATCAAGAAAGCCAATTTGAAATGAGTCCAGGGAAGTTGAGACGGTTGGGAGACTGTCCCCTGAGGGATTGCAATATTAAATTTTTTTAGAGAGCCCTCCCCCCACCCTTAAGAAGAACCTACCCCTGCACCAACCTGTTGCCAAGGTAACCTGTCCCAGTAACTGCCCTTCCTACAGGGAGCTATAAAGTTCTCATGTGTCCTGATCCTTCCCCCTTCAGCCCATCTGCTTTTTACCTTTTGGCCATCCACTGGGCCTGGTCACCTATGCAGGAAGGAGAGAGATAAGAGGAAGAGAGCAGGAGAACAAAGAAAGCCCTGGGATATATATATGAAAAAGCAGACCTGCCTGGCTTCTTGGGATTATCAAAATACCAGCTATGGCCCCCTTTTTCCTGCCAGGAGAAGTCTATGTGACCCCTTTTAAATAAACCCTGCTTTATGTGCTTGCCTCGGTGTGTTTCTCTAATGTTCAAACATCAACTTTTGGGGGAGCAGAACTTGTAACCAACAACCGGCAATATCACTGTCTCCATTTGAAACATAGTAGGAAGAATGAATGTTTGATTATTCTGTGAAGTGGAGAGGAAGGGGGCATTTTAGGACCCAGGAGGCAACTGCAATTTTAAGGACCTACAGAGCCTTCAGAGGAGCTCAGCTGCGAGCAGGAAAGTGCATTTGTGACCCTGTTTCCTACACATTTGGAAGAGTCAGTGCAGACAACAAGCAGGGAGCGAAGGGGACGCCAGGGACCTGAGCCGCCCATGCAACACCACGGAACCACCAGGGGACAGAACTCAAACTCACCCGCCGGGAACTAGGGGAAAGAATGCAGAGATACACACCAGCGAGGAATCCGCCATCTTCACATCTAGCCTGCACTGCAGTGCCCCAGGGCAAGTGCTGATCCCGTACCTTCAGCCCTGGTCGCAAACTCACCATTTTTGTCCTCTCTGGTGACCCGGCGTCCGCTTAAGGAACCACTGGTTACCCCAGATCGCGGGGACACCGCCTGCACAGAGTCATTTGGGACGCTGAAGCAGAGAACACTGGGGCCTGGAAATGGAGAAGCCCGCAGAGCTAATAAGGAAGAAAAGCCTGTGAAAGCCCGCCCTTCCTCTCGGTCTGCACACTGATTGGACAGTTCCACCCCAGCATGCCTGATTGATGTTTTCAAGGCCCGCCTCCGCTTCTTGACTGACAGAAAAATTATCCAATCACTGGCTGAAATTTGCTAGAGTGACAAATTCTTGGCCCCAGCTCTTTTCAGGAGGAGCTTCTGGGCTGTGCTGGCAACTAATCCAGGGAAGAAGCATTTGCTTTGCATCTGGTACAGAAGGGAACCTCTGGGACTGAGCTATGTTTAATTTACAGAGTGCTTTTCTAGCAGGGGTGAGGCACTGAGTTTTAACCTCAACACAAAAAAAACAAACAACAATTACTCTGGGAGGCTGAGGCAGCATAAGGATGGCTTTAGGCTTCAGCCTAAACAACACCATTTTAAAACTTCACTTTTAGCTTGCAGTCCCCACCAGGCCCACTTACAGAGCACTCCACCTTAGTCAACAGGCATAGCTTAATAAATTAACCCACACTTTACAACCCTGGCTTAAATCCAGGAAGAAGGCTCTGTGATGTTACCCTTGCCCTGATAACTCCCTGATAAGCAAGAGGCAAGAAAATCAGGGTGGGGATTACCAGACCAGAGGCTCTACCCTCAGCGCAGTGATGTCACTAAAAAAGAAAGTAGCGACTTATAGGAGTTTTAAGGGTAGGCAAAAGCCCCAAAATTAAGTATAAATGATGGAGCTAATGAACAGACATTCAGCCAGCAGACACTGATGCCCACATGCTGGAGAGTCTGATGAGGACCTGGACTGACCTCCAAACTCTTCTCATCTGCCTGATCCTCTGTGTCATCCTCACCACTCTCAAACTCTAGAGCAGCCTCTTCACTGGTGAGAAAAGTCCTTCTCCTTACAACCATCTCCTCAAACAGCTATCAGCTTCACACCAAAAGAAGCCTGCCTTGGTTCCTGATCTGATCACCATGGTCTGAGTGAGTGTGCATCTGCTGGACTTGAGACCTAAGACTTAAGACTTTAAATCTATCCCTTAAGCTTAGCATGGAGAGGGAATGTCTGTTATGAGCCTATCATGATTAAGTATATTTGCAATGCTGAGAATTAACTTAGACTTGTTTTGTGGATTGATTATGTCTATTGCAGTGCCTGGCATTAAGGATTGTCATTTTCTTGATTAAGAACCTGTAGAGTGCTGGGAGCGGTTGCACACGCCTGTAATCCCAGCAGTTGGGAGTCTGAGGCAAGAGGATCGCGAGTTCAAAGCCAGTCTCAGCAATGGCGAGGCACTTAGCAACTCAGTGAGACCCTGTCTCTAATAAAATATTCTTAGGTGGGTGCCTTGGCCCCCCCAAGGTAAAATGATGAGATGCCTTGCTCGCCATCAAAAGGAAGATGTCACACATGTGGACATTCTTTATTTTCTCCCCCATATCTTTGAGTTCACACTCACTTGCCCCCATGACACATGCCACTCTATTGCACAGACTGACCTCACATTGTCTCTCAGGAGAAAGTCACCCTCCCATGTATTCTTTTCATGTCAAGGTTTCAGACATACCAACATTCTCAAGAAAAGCCACAAGCCCATCTGCATCAAGCCTAGGCAGAAACATACCCCAAGAAGCTGACCCAGGTCTCTTAGCTTCCTGGGTTTCAACTGATAGTCAAACCAGAAAGAAAGAGAAAGCCTGCTCAGCTTTGCCCATAAAGCCTGCATATGAACCACAAAAATTCTTCACTTGAGGCTAATATGGGCTATCATATCTAACTTTCTCCTGGAAAGTAAACACAATTTTATTTTGTGTTCTTAAGTTGGACTTTATTAAGTCATTCACATCCTGCACACAGGCCCACATTCATTCTACCTAACAATATTGACCATTAAAAAGAAGGTATAGCCTAGGGATGAGAATTGAATTCCAGGTGTTTCAATGTTTCCCCATCGTAGAGATTGAATCAAGGGCACGGGCACTTTACCACTGAGCTACTTCCCCAGCCCCCATTGTGCTTCAAAGAAGGTTTTTATTGTGCTTCAAAGAAGGTGGGTGGAAACATAACTGTAATTCGACTGAAAAAAATACCTCCAGATGGTGGCACCAACACATTATCAATCAGAAGAAATTCACAAATACGGTTAGGCCAAGCATAGGGGTGCATGCCTGCATCCCAGCATGTCAGGAAGCTGAGACTAGAGGATTGCTAGTTCAAAGCCAGCATCAGCAAAATGATGAGGTGTTAAGAAACTCATTCAGACGCTGACTCTAAATATAATGCAAAACAGGGCTCTCGATGTGCTACCGTGTCCAAGTGCCACAGAGTTCAATCACCAGTACCAAAAGCCAATGAGAACCTGGAGTGGGAAATGGGGACATTGTGTGACCCAGTATAAAATGCTGATCATAACGTGCCTGCTTCCCCAGATGTTACATCTTGAAAGATTGTCAGTAAAATCTATGCTTTCTCTGTACCTTTATCTCAGTCTTTTTCGGTAAAGAGAGAAGACAATGGTGGGAACAGAGATTAAGAGAATAATCCAATGAAATGGGACCAATGTGCTGAAGGACACATGCTTTGTTTGCCAAAAAGCAATTTACCTACAACCCTGCCTGGGCTAAGTGGACAGGAGATGTCACATTCCTCTGCAAACTACCTGTTTTCTGCATGAGAAATTCAGGCAGGAAACACCCTAAGAGGAACCCAAGTTACTATACAGGGAGAGATTTTGGGACCCTTTGCATTGACCACATTTTAGAAGATAAGGGTAATTTTTTTTTATTATATGAATCCAATTGGAACTGCTCAGCATGGGCCAACATGACATAGTGTTGCTATGACAGTGGAGAATTGCAAATATGATATCACCGTGCTATTAAAAGTCAAAAGGTGTTTCTGGGTACAACTTTCTGGAAAGTTCTCTGGGACTCCAATAAAACTGGAGTGCAGGAGAGCACACTGTCTTTCTTATCTCTGAGAGGACCCACACTCTCCTTTTAGAATGTCTCTTTCCCCTGTTCCTATCCAGTCAAGAAGCTCATGCTTATTACTGGGTGACATGTCTGAAAAACTGACTTGATGCAAGAATCAAGGTTAGGAAGGAATCTTCTTATGGCTTCAATTCCTTATATGTCCCCAGCTCTATATCAAGTCCATTGTTAGGGTTTGGACAAGTGAGCATATTTCTTACAGATGATAACTCATCACCAAACAAACACACACAAAAAAAATTATTAAAGAAATCTTCATTAAAAACAAAAGGACTTAGCAACTCAGTGAGACCCTGTCTCTAATAAAATACAAAAAGGGCTTTAAATGTGGCCCAGGGGTTCAGTGCCCCTGAGTTAAAAGCCTGGTTAAAAAAAAAAAAAAAAAAAAAAAAAAAAAAAAAAAAAAAAAAAGAACAACAACAACAAACAAACAAAAAACATAGAGCAGTAACCTGAGATGGTGGTTAAAACCATGCCAAGAGGATCTAAAATTTTCGACCAGCCTCACTGTCTCTCAGAATAAAACTTTAAATGGGTAAGGGGATGTAGTTCAGTGTTAAAGTATCACTGGTCTCAATACTCAGTAAAACAAACACACTATGAAGAGGAATAGTGGAATAGAGAAAATAGGAGAGTCGGGTATGGTGTTGTAAACCTGTAATCCGAGAAGCTCATGAGACTGGGGCAGGAGAATTGTGATTTCAAAGCTAGCCTCAGCAATGGTGACACCCTAAGAAACCCAGTGAGACCATTTCTCTAAATAAAATACAAAATACAGCTATGGATGTGGCACAGTTGTTTAGTTCCCTTCAGTCCTGAGTTCAGTCCCCATTACCGAAAAAGACATAAAAAAAAAAAAAAAAGACATGAGGCAGGAAAAAAAATAGAAGAATGTAAAAGGGCAGTTATAAATCTAACTACACCAATAATAACATTATATGTGAATTGACTGAAAAATCCTATCCAAAGGTAGAGATGGGTGAAAAAATACAAACTAGGTCTAGTTCTGTGCTATCTGCAAAAGTCACAGCTTAGATGCAAATGTATAAAGAGTTTGAAAACAATAGATTATGAATCTTACACCATGCAAATAGACTGCACTAGTCAGCTATACTATAGTATCTCTAATAAAGTTAGGTAAAATATTTCAAAACCAAAAATTTAGTGATAAATAAGAGCTATCAAGGGTGGATACATGAGTTTAAAGAGTTACTGAGCTCCATCCTTGTCCCCAATGCCAATCCAATAATGAAAACACAGCTTTGAAAAAGAAATTATTACTTTGTTAGCAAAGGAGAAGCACAGAAGCTTCTGTCCCAGAGTATGTGATTTTTTACATTAGCAGAAACAGGGGCATTCCTTGGAGGGGTGGGGCTACCTGATATTGAACTCAGGGGCACTTGACCTCTGATCCACATCCACAGTCCTATTTTGTATTTTATTTAGAGACAGGTTCTTACTGAGTTGCTTAACACCTAGTCTTTACTGAGGCTGGCTTTGAATTTGTGATTCTCCAGCTTCACCCTCATGAGAGGCTAGAATTACAGTCCTGCACCATCACACCTGGCAAAAAGCATAGTATTTTATTAACAAAATGGAATGTCCTTAGTTTAAGATGTGTTCAAATTTAGAAGTAAGTAATTCTGAGTTTGGTTTGTGTTTGCTCATGTAGAAACCGAGAACACAGTCCAGTAGACACACAATTGGTAATGTCCACAGAATGTCATACAATTTACCCTCAGGGCCTTCCGTTAATATGGACGCATCATTTAGCTTCTTTTCACATTCTTACCAATATAACCATTTAAAAAATAGTTCTACCCTTATTAAAGTTTTTAATCCATTTGCTATAATTATTTGTTCACAATTGTGTGCTTTATTTTATCTTCAAATATTTTCATTCATTGATAAGAATTCATTCTCATGCTAGAGCTTTGTTGCTTGGTCACTGTAGTTTTTCAGTGACAATTGATGTCATTGTGCTGAACCACAGAGTTTCTTCATGCATTTGAAAGAGTGGTTTTACTTTGGGTTTTCTTCACCAATTTATGTGGATTTTAAGAAACTTGTCAATATCTCTCTAAGTGTGGAGAATATATTGAAACTTTAGATCAATTTGTGGTGCACTTTTTTGTCTTCAAATTTAAAAATATTTATAAACTTTGCTTCACTTTTACATAACAATTATTTAATTCATAAAGATTTAACAAAACTTAAGTCCAATTGAAATTTATTACAATAATCTTCAATAGACTCAATGGCATTTTGAAACAAAGGACCAATGTATGTACCCTTCAACAGAAAAATGCATAAAGAAATTTTGGTGTCAATACAGAATGTAATACTACTCTGCCTATAAGAAGAATGAAATGATGCCATTTGCTGGTAAATAGCTGAAAATAGGGAATCCTATGCTAAGCAAAATAAGCAAGTACTAAGAAATCAAAGGCCAAATGTTTTCTCTGATATGCAGATGCTAATTCACAATCAGGGGTAAGGTTCTTGGAAATATTAGTGGTAATTTGGATTAGATGGGGAGTGAAAGAAGAGAAGGGGTTATGGAGATAGTGGTGACAGTAAAATAGATCAGACAATATTACCATCTGTACGTACATGATTTCATGGCCTGTATGAATGTATATTGTAAGAATCTCACTCACTGTACACACCTTTATGTCGTTAGAAAAGGAGTATGGAACAGTTGTTACACCATCAACACATTGGGCCTTATCCAAGCTGGGATAATGAAGTGTGGCTCAAGAAGTAGGCATCACCATTTGGGGTTGAGTTATACGCTCCTGTTCCTTTGTAATTCTGCCCCTTTTTGTTTTGGGGATATAATGTTCCATGGAACCTCCTTTTGTGTGTCCCTTTCACTTGCTTTGCCTTGATCCTCACAAAGCATATGAGATGGGCATGACCTTCCAAGATGTCAATCAGCTGACAGCAAGACATCATGAAGCTAGACTCAACCCCATGAAACCTGACACATTGCCTCATATATGAGCCCTGCTTCTTAACAGAGCTCAGTTAAGCAGCAGGGCTCACACATTTGCTCCATGTACAAGTTTGAACACAGAGATATGAGTTTGTCTTTCTCACATTGTGCAAACACACTTCTTGAACAAGCTCATGGTTCCTCTCTAGCCAAACGAGCCACAGGGGTGGACTGGGTTCAGATACAGAAGTTATGGCAGCAGCAGCATATGTAACAGAGGGGGCAAGCCATCACCCAGAAGAGAGGAAAAGCTCTGCTTGCAGTGTTACTAGCCATGGTGAAAAGCCGGTTTTCTGTCCTGTTCCAGAACAGTTCCCTATGGGATCTGCAATACTCTTACCATTTGATATGAAAGACAGGAAGTTCTTGGGAAGTAAGGTAATATGGTTCACTAGGAAATTATAGCTAAATAGAAATATACCTATGATCATTGCAAAAACACCTAATATGGAACTATTACAGTTTGGCAAGGTTGAATTCTTAGGATTCGGGCACTATGAATATTCATGGATTGATATGCAGAAATAAAATTTAGGGTTTATTGAAAGATGTTATAGATTAAAAACTAAACATCTTTTGTATTGTAAAGAGCAAGATGAGCCAATCCTTAAGAGTAAAGAAAAACTACTGTACTATGTAATTCAAGATAAGATGTAAAATATATAGCAAGGCTAACGCATGCACATTCTGTTTTTTACAAAACTTTTAGAAGTTCAAAATAATGTGAGAATATTTTAAATGCTGTTGATGAAGTTTTTATTTAAAATTATGTCCAAAAGTATAACTTAGTGATGTAAGAATTGCCTCGTAGATGCACATTTCTGATTTTTACACTCAATACTGTCTAAAAACAATGTGTGTGTGTGTGTGTGTGTGTGTGTGTGTGTGTGTGTGTGTGTGTGTCTGTTTCTTCTTTTTGAAGTTAAAACCCTGGATAATAAAAATTTTGTTTCTGGGAAGAGTTACATCTTATTAGAACATAAATTACTTCTTGAGAAATGTAAATTTTGCATAATAAAATTTTTATTTTGGAATGATTAATCAGAAAGTTTTACTGAATTTTTTCCAGTTAACAATTTTTAGGAAAACCTTAGTAAACAAAGGTAAAATATTGTTTTCAAAATTAGATATTATTACAATCATCTCGTGAGCTGGGCACAGTGGTGCACACGTGTAATCCAAGCATTTGGGAGGCAGAGGCAAAAGAATTGTGAGTTAAAAGCCGGCCTTAGCCATGGTGAGGCACTTAGAAACTCCGTTAAACCCTGTCTCTAATAAAATACAAAGTAGGGCTGGGGGTGTGGCCCAGTGGTCAAAAGCCCCAGAGTTAAATCCCCACTACTAGAAATAGAAAAAAGAAAAAAAGACCAAGAAAAAAAAAAAAAAGAAGAAAGAAAGAAAACTATTGAAAGATAAGTTGAATACAATAAAAATTGTTATGCTGAATGCCAATCCAGTTATAGAATTTTTAATTTTTTTTCAAAAAGACCAAGAAAAAAAATCTCCGCAATGTTAGTAAATTAGCAGAAAATAAACACATTTATATTTAGTAGACAACATATAATTAAAGTCTTTCAAATTACACATATTTATAAGAAATTTTTGAATAAACCTGAGCAGTTTATTTATATTTTAGATAGCTTTTAGTCTCTACACTCTTGGTATAAAAATATATTTTCATAATATTTGCAGTTACTACACATTGATGAATAGACTTGCAGCTAAGTCGTGGGAAAGGGGGGGGGAATTTTATCTACATTACACAGAACAGAAGGTAACAGAGAAGAGCAGATAAATCCAGGCACTACTGGTGGTGGTGGAATAGGAAGTTAATCAGTCTTCGAAGTAATGTGCATAAGTGCAAGTGGCTTTGGCTCCTCAGTCATTAAGAGACCACAGGACTAGTGTCATCCAAGCACCCTGGGCAGAATGACTCTAATAGAGCAAGCAAAGATCCCCCAGAATTTTACAGCAACATGCAGGACTTCCCTGAAACACAGAACAAGCAATGGAAAGTGGGACTCCTGGAAATCTATTCACTGAAGCGTTGAGAGGGTTATTGCCTTCTTAAGGGCTAACCAGCTCCAAGGGGCTGCACCTACTGTGGTGTACACGTGAAAAACTGCTGCTGAGTAAGAAGGTTGCAGCTCTCATGCCTATGGGAACACTGAATCCAGTGCTCCTGAATTCCCATTAGGGACACTTTTATATAATGCTAAAACGAGAATTCTGCCAGATGCAGTGGTGCACGCCTGTAATCCCAGCACTTGGGAGGCTGAGGCAATAGAATCACGAGTTCAAAACCAGCTTCAGCAATGGAGAGGCACTTAGCAATTCAGTGAGACCCTGTCTCTAATAATATACAAAAAAGGGCTGGGGATGTGGCCCAGTGGTCGAGTGCTCCTGAGTACAATTCCTGGGACAAAAAAAAAAAAAAAAAAAAAAAAAAAAAAAAAAATATAAATTATATATATATATATATATATATATATATATATATATATATTTATATATATATAATTTAAATTTGAAGGGTTTCTGGCCAGCATCTGAGATCTTTTGTCAGCGGAGGCTCCATTAGTAATGTAGGGAAGATGAGTCTCCACACCCAAGGTATTTTCAGAGGCAGATTTACTGGCTGCAGGGTTCAAAAGGGTATCACCTAAAAATCATCAGGAAGGAAGTTAAGAATTTTGTTGATCTTTACTCTCAATGGAGGGGGGTTGGAGGTTTACACTTTATGTAGGGGTGTACTTAAAAATGTTTTTTTTTTTTTTTTTAACAGAAAGTGCTTTGTGTAAATTTTGTATTTTAATTCAGAGATCTTCCAAGATTTACCACAAAAAGCAGAAGTAACATCATCAAGTCTGCATTCTAACCCACATAGAGTTCTTTGCAAAAACATTTTCAGATATTCTGTTTGAAGAAAATTATGGTGAGGGTCTCTGGAGAACTTATTTAATATTCTTACATGAAGAAGGGGACATGACTACATGAGAACATCAGACTTGGACCCTCTTTATCTGGCCTTTGGTCACACATCGTGTATGAAGAAAATCATCACATGATTTTCTCTGAGTAAGTGAGGTACCCTAAATGCAGAGAAATCAAGCCTGGGTTTTCTGGCTTATTCCACCTCAGTATTAATCATGGGGAGAATAGCTAAATTGGATGTCAGTTTTTAAAATTCACTGGTATAAAAAAAAATTTTAAAAAGAAAGGGACAAGCTTCAAACGTGCAGAAAACACCTGCAGACCTGCATCTACTGATGTTGTTTTCAGTGAAGTTCACAGACACATCAGCAACAAACTCATGACCTGAACTATGCTAGAGTGCCTGCCTAGAATGCACAGGGCAGAAATAGGCCTCTAGCACCAGAAAAGGAAGAAACAACTCTATTAATTATATGGCAATATATATTTTGAGAATATACATCTAAAAATACATACAAATGACAATATTTTATAATTCTTTTTGGTGTGCCTGCATACTACCCAACAAATGAGACTTAGAACAAGTACTAGTGACACAGTGGTGGTCTCAGAGTCACCAACAGACAAATAAGACATCACGGAAGGGGCTGGGGTTGTGGCTCAGTGATAAAGTGCTTGCATAGCACATGTGGGGCCCTGGGTTCCCTCCTCGGCAACACATGAAAATGAGTGAATGAATGGAATAAAGATATCGTGTCCAACTACAACTAAAAAATAAGTATTTTTTAAAAAAGACATCAAGGAAAAGGAAGAGACAGCAGCAGGGCACACTAGGAAATATGCTTACGGTACTAGCTTCAAGGAGCTGAGGCAAGTTGACCACAAATTTGAAGCCAGTCTCACTCTATTTCAAAAAATAATGATTAAAGGGGCTATGGAGAAGCTAAGTTGTGCAGCATTCCTGGGTGAAATATGCAAGAAGAAAGGGTGAATAGAATGAAGGAATACATATTTCACCAATCTGTACATAAGGCTGGAGTGGAGAGGCCAAAACTAACATAAACAATCTGTAATAAAACTTTAGAAAGAAAGAAAATAGTAAGTTGTAAAGTCATAAAGTAACAACTGATTTTTGAGAAGGAATAGTGGGCAACAATGTTGTGAAAAAACTGGCCAGTCCCAGATCAGTCGCACTGACCTTTCCTGGTATGCAATCAGGCTCCAGCTGGGAAGGGTAGCCACGCTCAGGAAAGTTTTGCCAACCTCTGCACAAACACAGGAGGCCCAGGTCAGGCTAGCCCAAACCCACAAAGCTCAGGTGAGTCTAGGACAGCTTCAGTGACCTTCGCTCAGATAACTGACTCTTCCAACCAGCAGACCACCGCAGGAGCTCAAATTCAACCAATTCAACTTACACCAACCTGTGAAGGCCCAGCCCCAGGTCCTCAAAGCATACTTTGAGGAACATCGGCAGGTTCTGATAGTTCAACATTAAAGGGAGGCACAGAAAACCTGCAAGAATATTATAAGAATGTAGGGAAGAAACTGTAATATCTCAGATTTACTGTGCAAGAAAGTAAGGAATATAGACAATATGAAAAAAACAAGGGAGGAAAGTACCCCAAACAAACCAGGATTCTACAACAACATAACCCATGCTCAGCTAAGTTGATAAAATGTCAGAGAACAAGTTCAAAAGATTCATAATTAAAATTATTTATGAATAGAAGAAAGACCTAAATAAGAAAATGCAGACAAAAATTGACCACTACAACAGATATAAGACAGCAAATACAGGTAGCAAAAGATTACTTCAAAAAAGAGATAGAAGCCGGGTGTGGTGGCGCACGCCTGTAATTCTAGCACTTGGGAGGCTGAGGCAGGAGGATCACGAGTTCAAAGCCAGCCTCAGCAATGGCGAGGCACTTAGCAACTCAGTGAGACCCTGTCTCTAATAAAATACAAAAAAAAAGCTGGGGATGTGGCCCAGTGGTCGAGTGCCCCTGAGTTCAATCCCCGGTACAAAAAAAAAAAAAAAAAAAAAAAAAAAAAGAGGTAGAAACTCTGAAAAAAATAAAAAAAGAACAGTCAGAAATAATTAAAGTGAAGAAAATAATTAACAAAATAAAAAAACACAATTGAAGGCATCACCAACACACTAGATAAACTGGAAGAAAGAACTTCATACAATCAAGACATAGTATATAATCTTGAAAATAAAGTTGACCACACAATCAAGATAGTAAGAAACCATGAACAGAACATCCAAAAAGTATGGGATAGCATCAAAAGACCAAATCTAAGAGTAATTGAGATAGAGGAAGGCACAGAGTTTCAAATAAAAGAAATGCACAACTTCTTAATGAGATAACATCAGAAAATTTCCCAAGCATGAAGAATAAATTGGAAAACCAAATAGAAGAGCCTTATCAGACACCAAATGTACAAACTTACAAGAGATCTACACCAAGACACATTATAATGAAAATGCCTAGCATACAGAACAGGGATAGAATTTTTAAGGCCACAAGAGAAGAATAAGATCACATATAGGGGGAGACCAATTCATATCACAGCAGATTTTTCAACTTAGACACTCAAAGCTAAGAGATCATGGAACAACATATTCCACACTCTGAAAGAAAAGGAATGCTGACCAAGGATCTTATACCCAGCAAAATTAAGCTTTAGATTTGAGGATGAAATAAAAACCTTGCATGATAAACAAAAGTTAAAAGAATTTGCAAGTAGAAAGCCAGCACTACAGAACATCCTTGCCAAAATATTCTATGTAGAGGAAAAGAAAAACAATGATGAAAATCAACAGAGGGAGGTATTACACTGAAGAAAAACACAATCAGAGGAGAAACCATGTCAAGTTAAATACCAAAAATAAACAAAAATGGCTGGGAATACAAAACACATCTCAATAATAACTCTGAATGTCAATGGCCTAAACTCAACAATCAAAATACACAGACAAGCAGATTGGATCAAAAAAATGGACCCAACAATATGCTGCCTCCAAGAGTCTCATTTCATAGGAAAAGATATCCATAGGTTGAAAGTAAAAGGTTGGGAGGAATCCTACCACTCACATGGACTAGGAAACAAGTATGGGTTTCCATCCTCATATCAAATAAAGTAGACTTCAAGCTAAAGTCAATCAAAAGAGATAAAGAAGGACACTATATACTGCTCAAGGGTACCATACACCAACAAGACTTAACAATTATAAATATATAGGCCCCAAACAATGGAGCATCCATGTTCATCAAACAAACTATCCTCATGTTTAAGAGTTAAATTGACTACAACACAATAATTCTGGGTGACTTTAACACACCTCTTTCACCGCTGGATAGATCCTCCAAACAATAGCTGAACAAAGAAACTAGAGAACTCAAAAATACAATAAATAATTTAGACTTAACTGACTTATATATAATATTTCATCCTTCAATAAGCAAATACATTTTCTTGTCAGCAGCACATGGAACCTTCTCTAAAATAGATGACATACTATGCCACAAAACAACTTTAGCAAATATCAAAATATAGGGATATTACTTTGCATTCTATCAGACCATAATGGAATAAAATTAGAAATCAATAACAAAATAAGAAATAAAAGCTACTCCAATGCCTGGAGACTAAATAATATGCTTCTGAATGAAAAATGGGTTGCAGATGACATCAAAAAGGAGATTAAAAAATTCCTAGATGTGAATGAAAACACAGAACATATTGAAATATCTAGGACACTATGAAAGTAGTTCTAAGAGGAAAGTACATTGCATTGAGTTCATTCCTCAAAAGAAAAAAAAATCAACAAATAAATGACTTAAAATTACATCTCAAAGCTTTAGAAAAAGAAAAACAATCCCACACCAAAAGTGGTAGAAGACAGGAAATCATTAAAATTAGAGCTGACATCAAAGAAATTGAAACAAAAGAAACAATTGAAAAAGTTGACAAAACAAAAAGTTTGTTCTTTGAAAAAATAAATAAACTTGACAGACCCTTAGCCAGGCTAACAAAAGAAGGAGAGAGAAAACTCAAATTACTAGCATATGCAATGAAAAAGGTAATATCACAACAAACACTACAAAAATACAGGAAATAATTCGAAATTATTTTGAAAACTTGTACTCCAACAAAATACAAAATACCGAAGGCATCGACAAATTTCTAGAGTTGTATAATCTGCCAAAGTTAAAGCAGGATGATATACACAGTTTGCACAGACCAATTTTAAGCCACGAAAGAGATGTCATCAGAAGCCTACCAACCAAGAAAAGCCCAGGACCAGATGGATACACAGCCGAGTTCTACAAGACCTTTAAAGAAGAACTGATACTAATACTCTTCAATTTATTTCAAGAAATAGAAAAAGAGGGAGCACTTCCAAGCTCACTCTATGAAGCCAATATCACCCTGATCCCAAAACACAGGCAAAGACACAACAAAAAAAATAAATGAATAAATAAATAAATAAGACTTCAGACCCATATCTTTATGAACATAGATGCAAAAATTCTCAATAAAATTCTGGTAAAACGGATAAAAAAAAACATATCAAAAATATAATTCAGCACGATCAAGTGGGGTTCATTCCAGGGCTAAAATGATGGTTCAACATATGGAAATCAATAAATGTAATTCACCACATCAGTAGACTTAAAGATAAGAACCATGTGATTATCTCAATAGATACAGAACACACATTTGACAAAATATTTGAAAAATCATTTGTTCAAAACACTAGAAAAAACTAGGGATAACAGAAACATATCTCAACATTGTAAAAGCTATATACGCTAATCCCCAGGTCAATATTATTCTAAATGGAGAAAAATTGACAGCATTCCCTCTAAAAACTGGAAAAAGACAGGGATGCCCTCTTTCACCACTTCTATTTAACATAGTAATTGAAATGCTGGCCAGAGAAATAAGACAGATGAAAGAAATTAAAGGAATACAGATAGGTAAATTAGAACTCAAATTATCATTATTTGCTGATTATATGATTTTATAACTAGAATTCCCAAAACATTCCACCAGAACACTTCTAAAACTCATAAATGAATTCAGCAAAGCACAGGATAAAAAATCATCACCCATAAATCTAAGGCATTTCTATATATCAGTGACAAATCCTCTGAAAGGGAAATGAGGAAAACTACCCCATGTATGATAGCATCCAAAAAACAAAAAAAAAAAAACAAACAAACAAAAAACTTGGTAATCAACTTAAACAAATACTTGGAAGACCTCTATAATGAAAACTACAATACAATAAAGAAAGAAATTATGGAAGACCTTAGAAGATGGAAAGATCTACCCAGTTCTAGGATAGAAAGAATGAATATTGTCAAAATGACCATACTACCAAAAGCACTATACAGATTTGATGCAATGCCAATCAAAATCCCAGTGACATTTCTCATAGAAATAAAAAAAAGCAGTCATGAAATTCATCTGGAAAAATAAGAGACCCAGAATAGCTAAAGCAATCCTTACCAAGAGAAATGAAGCAGGTGGCATCACTATACCAGGCCTTAATTTATACTACAGAGGAATAGTAAAAAAAACAGCATGGTATGTGCACCAAAATGGGCTGGTAGACAAATGGTATGGAATAGAGTACACAGAGGCTAATGCATATAATTTTAGTTATCTTATATTAGACAAAGGTGCCAAAAATGTACATTGGAGAAAAGATAGCCTCTTCAACAAATGGTGCTGGGAAAAGTGGAAATCCATAGGCAACTAAATGAAATTAAACCTCTATCTCTCACCATGCACTAAATTCAACTCAAAGTGGATCAAGGATTTAGGAATTAGACCAGAGACACTACACCTAATAGAAAAAAAGTAAGCTCTAATCTCCAACATGTTGGATTAGGCCCCAAGTTCTTTAATAAGACTCCTGTAGCACAAGAATTAATATCAAGAATCAATAAATGGGATAGGTTCAAATTACAAAGCTTTTTCTCAGCAAAAGAAACAATCAGTGAGGTAAATAGAGAGCCTACTAATTGGAAACAAATTTTTACCACATGCAAGTCAGAAACAGCACTAATCTCTAGAATAAAGAACTCAAAATTTTAACACCAAAAATAAAAAAAAAAAAATAATAATAAAAACAACCCAGTCAATAAATGGGCCAAGGAACTGAACAGACACTTCTCAGAAGAAGACATACTATCAACAAATACTTGAAAAAATGTTCAACATCTGTGGCAATTAGAGAAATGGAAATCAATACCTCTCTAAGATTTCATCTCACTCCATTCAGAATGGCAGCTATTAAGAACACAAACAACAATAAATGTTGGCAAAAATGTGGGGGAAAAGGCACGCTTATACATTGTTGGTGGGACTGCAAAATGGTGCAGCCAATATGGAAAGCACTATGGAGATTGCTTGGAAAACTGGGAATGGAACCACCTTATGACCCAGCTATCCCACTCCTCAGTCTATACTCAAAGGACTTAAAAACAGCAACTACAGGCACACAGTGACATCAATGTTTATAGCAGCACAATTCACAATAGCTAAACTGTGAAACCAACCTAGATGCCCTTCAGTAGATGAATGGATAAACAATATTTGGTATATATACACAATGGAGTATTACTCAACAATAAGAGAGAATAAAATCATGGCATGTGCTGGTAAATAAATAAATCTGGAGAATATAATGCTAAGTGAAGTTAGCCAATCTCAAAAAGCCAAATGCCAAATATTTTCTCTGATATAAAGAGGCCAATTCACTGTGGGGTTGGGATAAGGAGCATAGGAGGATTAGAGGAACACTAGAATGGCCAATGGGGAGAGAGAAAAAGGGAGAGGACAAAAGAGTGAATGAAAATAAAATGATGGTAGAATGAGATGGATATCATTACCCTAAGTGCATGTATGAAGTCATGAATGGTGCCAATATACTTTGTATACAACCAGAGATATGGAAAACTGTGCTCTATAAGTAGAATATGAAATGTAATACATTCTGCTGTAATTTCTAACAACTTAGAATAACAAATAAATTTGAAAAAAAAAGAAAGAAAAACTTCTTGTAAAAATCAAAATAATAGACCATATGTAAGAGCAGGCAAAATGTTGTAAAAATCACAGTAAGTATACAAAGAGTATTTATGTAACTCCCAAATTTCATAAGTTAGCAGTCCAGCTCCCAAAGTGGTGGCCCAAGGACAAGGCACTTTTTCTTTTCTTCTCTCTAATTTATTTATTTATTTATTTATTTATTTATTTATTTTTGATACCTGGGATTGAACACAGAGACATTTTACCACTGAGCCACATCCCAAGCCTTTTATGCTATATTTTAAGACAGAGTCTCACCAAGTTTCATAGGGTCTCACTAAGTTTGTAAAGCTCTCCTCAAACTTGAAATTCTCCTGCCTCAGCCTCAGAAGCAGCAAGGATTACACTGTATTACTGCATCTTGCTGTAAATCAGGATATTTACATATGGAAATGTAAGTAGATTTTTTTAAATCTTCTTCTTTCTTTTCTCTTTCATAATATTTCATCACATTTTGTCCTGAATAAATAAAGTTGGCCCTCAAATAAGTGAGTAGATCATTTCACAGTGATAAGAACAAAAATGGCAGGTGCTGAGAGAGCAAACCTGTCAGTCTCAAGGGGCAGGTAAGGTCCCTGCCAAATGGGACATCCCCCACCTGGTCGTGCCTTCTGAAATACTCTAGGATCACTCCCAGGAGACCAGGACCATGACTAGTGTGTAAGATTTTTCAGGTTTGCATACTACTGCACTGGGGTGGATGGTTCTTATCCTCTGGGAGAGTTTTTGTTCTGTCACAACCTTGAGATTATGCAAGGGTCAGAAATCACTTCTGACAAGGAACCTCAGCATAATCTTCTACAAACTGACTGTTCTTCACCTGTCTTCAAAGACTGGGAACAGAGCTTTGGGAAAACAATGCCCAAAGAAGTCAGCTGTGTGGATGAGGTTAATTTCAGAAACATTCTTTAGCCCCAAGTTCTCCAGCTGCTCCCTTGAGAGGCTGTACTCCACACCTTGGGCTGTGCTTTCAGAGGAGCTGATCCAGTGGCTAAAATTCCTTGCACCATGCTGTGCACAGGACAGCAGAGTGCATCTTGTGGCAGCCCCCTGAAAGATAGTGGCTGAGTACATGGAACCCTGTGCAATGTCCAGAGGGAAAAACAAAATCTGATATGATTTCTATACCTAAGAAAGACAAAAGAAAAAACACAGGATTTTTACAGGTGTGAACTGAAGTTTTCTATGAAGTTGTTCTACATCAAAGAATTTTCAAACCATTTGACTTTGGATAAATAGACCACCATGAAGCTGGAAATACAGGGTTCTGTATGGAGAGCAAAAGTTATCTTGGGCTTCTTAAGACCTTTAATAGCCAATTATCTTAATATCTGTATAAGACCACAATTTCCAAAACTAATAAATTTCTCAGAATATATCACTAACCTTACCAGTCGACTAGTCTAAACCACGTTCCAAAGCTACAAATGTAATAACAACAGACCTACAGAGAAAATTTCCCTTTATAATTATTTTTTTCTAAACTCACCAATCTGATGATCCTACCGCAATTGGTTTTTCTAGTGATACACAACTTTATTTTTTATAGGCCAGGCACAGTGGTGTACAACTGTAATCTCAGCAGGTTGATAAACTAATGCAGGAGAATTGCAAAATTCAAAGCCACCCTCAGCAACTTAATGAGGCCATAAGAAACTTAATAATAGCATGTCTCAAAATAAAATATATAAAGGGTTGGGAATGTGGCTCAGAGTTTAATTGTGCTTTGGTTCAATACCAGGAAAAAAAATAATATATATATATATATATATATTATATATCATTCTAACATGTAGTAGTCATTAATATATATATACTTTGATAGCCGGGCGTGGTTCCTGTAATTTTTTTCAGAGTGAGACCAATACAATCATTTAGGGTAAATTGAACCTATGTTCCTGAGTATGGTCATTAATATTTGAATCAAAATGAACTACTTTCCATAGGTAATTTTGTCAATGCTTTAATCCAAACCAACTTGAGAACTTGAGAAGCTGAGGCAGGAGGATCACAACTTTCAGGCCAGGCTGGGCAACATAGCCAGACAGTGTCTGAAAATAAAATTTAAAAGGGCTGTAGATGAAGGACAGTAGAATGAATTGGAAATGATTACCCTATGTACATATATGACTACACGACTGATGTGAATCTACATCAAATACAATCAGAAAAAGGAGCAGTTATACACTATTTATATATGATGTGTCTGTAAGGTCTTTGCTTAGCATCTGGGTGGCCATCTTTAGTGACAACCGACATTTTAAGGTTTTCCCACACAAGGGCCCTTTTAAAATTATTTGTTTTAATTAGTTCTGTGAGAGTGGAATGCATTTATGCACCTTGATGTATCATACATGGGAGGAATATAATTTCTTATTTTTTTGACTGTACATGTAGAAACATATTGGTCACATAGTCACATACATACATACTGTAAAAATATCTGTTTCATTCTACTATCTTTCCAATCCCCACATCCCTTCCCTAATCTCCAGTTACTTTCCTCTAAAGTAAGGCTATTCTTTCCTAGTGCACACATTATCCCCATCTCTCACCCCCATCCCGCTTATTGTGAATTAGCATCAGAATATTAGAGAAAACATTTGGCCTTTGGTTTTGTGGGATTGGCTTATTTTATTTAGCATGATATTCTCCAACACTAACAATTTCCTGGAAAATGTCATATTATCACTCTTCTTTAAAGCTGAGATTTGGGCCTGTTTTTTCTTCTATTAGGTGCAGTGTCTCTGTTCTAGTGCCTAAGTGTTTGAACCACTTTGAGTTCATTTTTGAGCAGGGGAGAGATAGAGGTTTAATTTTATAGTGCTACATATAAATTCCCAATTTTGCCAGGATTGTTTGTTTAATAGGCTATCTTTTCTCCAGTAAATGTTTTTGGCACCCTTTTCTAATATGAGAAAACCATATCATGGATTTGTCTCTGTGTCTTCTATTTAGAACCATTGTGCTACAAGTCCAGCTGATGCCAAGGGCCTTTCTGAGAAAGCTTCACCACTTCTTCATACCAGCCCACCACTAATTGCCTGCATTCTTCACCTTCCAAGGGCCTACCAAATGTATCCTTAATCATCCACGTTAGGACCCTTCTGGCTCTAAGGCCTTAGCCTCCCCCATAAAAATCTGGAATCCCTAAACCCATATTGCCTTCCCCATCTATGGAGTGATGTGCCTTTATGGGGAGCTCTGACAAATTAACTCCAGTGTTTATCTCTGCCTGGTCTCCAACTCTCATTTCTCACTTGCCTTTCTAAGGGTTTCTAGCTTTACTTTCAGTGTCCAAATACATTCAACTGTCACATATAACTAATAAAAACTAATTTAAATAAATAAACCTTTTTAAGGTGGGGGGCTGGGTATGTAGCTCAGGATTCCATAACCCTAGGATCTATAAACAACTGCCTTATTCCCTTTAAAGCAGTTGTTTTGACCAAACACAGGAAAGTGCTCAGTGATTATTAATTCTCCCTCAATTATAATATTCACAGATAGAAAACCAATGCTTTCAGAATTGTTACTTTACCAGAGATAGTGGCACAAGCCTGTAATCCCAGAAACTTGGGAGTCTGCAGGAGGAATATCACATATTGGAGGCCAGCTTCCAAAACAAGTGGGACCAGATCTCAAAATTTAATAGAAGAAGGTGAGGTGGGCATGTCTTAGAAAGAGCTCCCCTAGTTTTGATCCAATACAAAAAAAAAAAAAAAATGTTGTTCCAATATTTCACTAGATGAAAATAATAATTCATAGACTGTGGACATAGTAGGAAGCATGAATTTTTGATTATGCTGTGAAGTGGAGAGGAAGGTTGCATTTTAGAATGCAGAAGGCAACTGCAATTTTAAGGACCTACAGCAGACATTACAGGAATTCAACTGGGAGCAGGAAGTGCATTTGTTATTCTGCTTCCTACACTTGTGGAAGAATGGGTGCTGGCAATGAGTAGGAAGCATAGAGGATGCCAGGGACCTCAGCTGCCCATCCAACTTTGGGAAACCAGGAGACAGAGGCCCAGGGCCACCCGCCAGGAAAGATTCACCATGTTCGACAGCTCCTCTGCATGCCAGAGCCCCCAAACAGGTGCTGACCATGTACCTTCATACCTGATTACAAACTCACTATTTTTGTCTTCCCTGGTGACCTGACAGCCTCTGAAACAACTTCTGGGCACCAGAGTTCGCAGGGGACACAGTTTATGCAACAGCACCTTTGCCCCTTGACAGAGAACCTGGGGTCTAGAAAAGGAGGAGCTAAGTTGGTGATCAGGAAAAGCCGGGAGATTGTGGAAGTCCACACTTCCTTTCCACCTGCACACTGACGGTATAGTTCCACCCCAGCATCCTTGATTGATGGCCTCCAGGTCCACCTCTGGATCATGACTGACCACTAAAATTATTCATTCATGGCTTAAATTGGCTAGAGTGACAGATTCCTGTCCCAGTTTTCTTCAAGAAGAGCTTCCCAGCTGTGATGGAAATTAATCCAGGTAGGAAGCTTTTGCTTTGCAACTGGTACAGAAGAAAACATCTAGGCCTGAGCTATCCTTCAGCGACAGAGTGCTTTCATAGATTGGGTGAGCATGTTGGTGGGTGAGAAAAATAAAAGAAATCAATAGTTGCATTACACAGTGAGAATTAAAGAACTGCAGTAGGGAGGGAATGTATAGAAAAGGGTGAATTGAACCTGCACATAAGTGCATGTGCATATGACTGTGCATGTGTGGGTGGCAAACCTCACCTCTCCCAGCTGTTTTATTTTGTAATTTCACTTGGTGCTCTAGAACACACTCACATGAGCACCATGCCATGTTTGATAGCCTCTGTAACCCTGCCAAGAAGCTTAGCTGATTCCTGGTGTAAGGATAGAAATTTTCAATTATTTGTTGAAAAAAAAAATCCTGATAATACTCATTATAATTAATGAAAGTTTATTATATCAAGTGATAGAAGTAGAAATGAATAGTATGTTCCCTTAAATATTTAAATATTTTTATTTTTCCTTTCACCCCTGTTATCAAAGAAACTATCTTAAGATATTTAAACTTTTTTTCAAGTAGACTTAAGTTTAATACAAGTGGACAAAAATTTTTGAAATATAAAAATGTGAATTAATGTTCTAATGATGATCAGTATCATTCTAGAATCTTAAAGCTTGAAAAGAGGTTAATATACATCAACACATTAAAAAGCAATTCATGCTTCTGAATCAGTTAACGCCTGGAAGCTATACAAAAAATAAGGCACATTTTGATTTACACCAGGATTTCAAGAAATATCAAGGAAATGATAGAACTCAGTGGCATGAAGTTTTGATTTCAAACCAGGCAGGGCTTTGGCTCAGAAATAGAGCGCTTGCCTAGCATGCATGAGGTACTGAGTTCAATCCCTGGCACCACATAGCATGAAGATCTCAAGTTCAAACCCAGCCTCAGCAAGATAGTGTGGCTTTTTGAAAAAATGTAGCAAGATCCACTATCAAAATAAAATTAAAAAGGGAGAAGGATGATGCTCAGTGCTCAAGCACTCCAGAAGTGATGATGGTTATGATGATGATGATGATGATGATGATGATGATGATGTTAATGATAATAATGATTTTCTTTTCTCTTCCTTCTCCATTCTCTGACTGGGGTAATATATAAAACTTCTTACAATTTTTATTTTTTTCACAAGATATATAAAATCATAAGATATTATGATTGGAGAAAAGTTTTTAAATTATAAGACAAGGGTTTTAAAAGGACTTTAGTGAAAAAAACGGACAATATTAGAGAAAACGTACTTAAGGAGAGTAGAGATATGAACACTCAAAAAGAGTTCAAATGCTTAAAATAAATATTAATACATTTGAACTACAAATCCAGTAAAATATTCTATATAACATACTTCTATGTACAAAATTATACTACATACTAGATTTTACACACACATACAACCATAGTATACATAAGATTATGTCATAATATGTGAGAGTGGACTACATATGCTAAAAACTTAAAATACAAGAAAATTGAATCTAAAAATAGGAGAGATGGAGCCAAGAAAATCATGGTACTTCCACATCTTTATGTTGATGCAATGGTCATATTCACTCCAGGTTTTATTTTCATTACCCGTAAACAGACAAAAGAGAAATGAAGGCAAACACCATTTTCACACACCTATAGTGGTTTTCTCAAAAAAGAGATTGTATGCTGAAGGCAGCGCATGACTCTATCATGCTGAGACGGCAGGATCAAAAATTCAAAGCCAACCTAGGCAACTTAGTACCAAAGTAATCCAGTGAGAACATGTCTCAAAATAATAAAGAAAAAAAATACAATTAAAAAGAACTGGGATGTGACTCGGTGGGTAAGCATCTCTGAGTTGAATCCCTGGTACCAACATAAATAAATAAATAAAATGAAATAAAAAAAAAAATCCCAAGTCTGAACAAGTCTAACTAGACCTAAAACAACTGAATGTCTCAACACATTTCTACATATAACTCTTTTCTACAATGTGAGTTCTTCAATGCTGTTCAGAGACCTGGAAAGTTGAAAGTGTTACCACATTTTTTAAAGAGCAAAATGATTTTCTTTGATATGAATCATTTTATGTCTTTAAAGGAAACTGTGAAAGTTGAATACTGCCCACATTGCTTCTCCTCAGGCCTTTCCACAGTATCAGTACTTTCATACAACTGAGCAAAACTATAACATCTTAACACTTTATGTTTTTTACTTGCATGGAATTTATTCATTTTGCCATGAAACTTTCAACAAGAATCTTACCAGTCTTTAGAAGGAACTGAGGAACTAGAAGATCTCCCACATTTCTCACATTCACAGGGCTTTCTCTCCATGAGTATTTTCATATATGAGGAGAAAATTATTGCTAAGATGTGAAGCTGACCTGATGTAGCAAATCCCATACATTCAGAATGATTGTTTTCCAGTGTGAGCAAAATGGCCTTTAAGGCAACAGGAAAATGGAATGATTTATGTCATATTTTTCATATTTAAAGAATCGTTCAGTCAATTTGGTGGTGTATGCCTTTAATCCCAGAGACTCAGGAGGCTGAGGTTGAACAATGACTAGGTGAGGCCAGCTGCAGCACCTTAGCAGGACCCTAAGTAACTCAGCAATTTTCTATACCCCCCCCCCCCCAAAAAATATTGAAAGGTATACAAATGTGGCTCATTTGTAGAGTACCACAAGACTAAATCTCCAGTACAATATATATATTCAGCAGTGTGAGGCCTTTCTTTTCAATGAAGATCATATGAAATATTGATTTACAACATTTTGCATTCAAATGATTTTTCTCCAGTAAACTTCCTTCATGTTTATGACTGAAACAGTAATAACAAAAGACTTTGCCAATTGTTTTCATCAGAAAGATTTCTCTGCACATAAGTTCGTTCACATGAGAGAAGCAGAAGGAATGTAACAAAGATTTTTCACATTTTTTACATTCTTGGGTCTTCTTTCCAGTGTGTCTCCTTTCACGTATGTGAAGCTGAGAGGATGTAAGAAAAATTTTTCCACATTCTTTACATTCATAACTCTTCATTCATGTATGCATTCATCCATGCTTGTAAAGATGATGTCATGTATCATAGGATTTGCCAAATTTTTGACAATCATAGACATTCATTAGGCTTCAATCCTGTATGAGTTTGTTCATGTATCTGAAGGGAAAAGAAAGTAGTGAAGGCTTTTCCACATTGTTAATGTTCATAGGGCTTCTGTGCAGTATTTGTTCTTCCATGTATGTGAAGCTTACTGGATGTAACAAAGGCTTTTCCACACTGCTTGCCTTCATAGGGCTTCTCTCCAATATGTGTTTGTTCATGTCTCTTAAGGTTATAGGACCAAGTGAAAGGCTTTTCCACATTGTTGACATTCACAGTGCTTCGCTCCAGTATGAGTTTCGATCATGTGAGTGAAGGTGGTAGGACTGAGTGAAGGCTTTGCCACATTGTTGACATTCATAGGGCTTCAATCCAGTATGAATTTGCTGATGTACCTTAAGCCTAAAGGAAGTAGTGAAGGTTTTGCCACACTGCTTACATTCATAGGGCTTCAATCCAATATGAATTTGCTGATGTACCTTAAGGCTAGAGGACTGAGTGAAGGCTTTGCCACACTGCTTACATTCATAGGCTTCATCCAGTATGTTTCGTGATGTACCTTAAGCCTAGAGGAAGTGGTGAAGTTTTGCCACACTGCTTACATTCATAGGGCTTCAATCCAGTATGTTCATTCATGTATCTTAAGGTTAGAGGAAATAGTGAAGGTTTTGCCACACTGCTTACATTCATAGGGCTTCAATCCAGTATGAATTTGGTGATGTACCTTAAGGCTAGAGGAAGGAGTGAAGGCTTTGCCACTCTGCTTACATTCATAGGGATTAAATCCAGTATGAATTTGCTGATGTACCTTAAGCCTAAAGAAAGTAATGAAGGCTTTGCCACACTGCTTACATTCATAGGGCTTCAATCCAGTATGAATTTGGTGATGTACCTTAAGGCTAGAGGAAGTAGTGAAGACTTTGCCACACTGCTTACATTCATAATGCTTCAATCGAGTATGAATTTGCTGATGTACCTTAAGCTAGAGGAAGTGGTGAAGGCTTTGCCACACTGCTTAAATTCATAATGCTTCAATCCAGTATGAATTTGCTGATGTACCTTAAGGCTAGAGGAAGTAGTGAAGGCTTTGCCACGCTGCTTACATTCATAGGGCTTCACTCCCATATGTGTATGTTCATGTCTCTCAAGGCAAAAGAAACTATTGAAGGCTTTTCCACATTGATTACATTCATAGGGCTTCTCTCCAGTATGTGTTTGTTCATGTCTCTTAAGGTGAGAGGACTGAGTGAAGGCTTTTCCACATTGTTGACATTCATAGGGCTTTTCTCCAGTATGTGTTTGTTTATGTCTCTGTAGGCTAGAGGACTGAATGAATGCTTTCCACACTGCTTACATCCATAGGGCTTCTCTCCAGTATGTGTTTGTTCATGTATCTAGATGAAAGAGACTATTGAAGGCTTTTCCACATTGTTAACATTCATAGGGGTTCATTCAAATATGAGTTCGTTCATGTGAGTGAAGGCTAGCGGACTGAGTGAAGGCTTTGCCACATTTTTCACATTCATACGGCTTCAATCCAGTATGAATTTGCTGATGTAACTTAAGGTTAGAAGAATGATTGAAGGCTTTGCCACACTGCTTACATTCATAGGGCTTCTCTCCAGTATGTGTTTGTCCATGTATGTAAAAATCCCTGGATCTAGCAAAGGCTTTTCCACACTGCTTACATTCATAGGGCTTCTCTCCCATATGAATTTGCTGATGTACCTTAATGTTAGAGGAAAATTTAAAGGCTTTTCCACATTTCTTACATTTATAGGGCTTCTATCCAGTATGTGTTCTTTTATGTATGTGAAGGTCCCTGGATATAGCAAAGGCTTTTCCACATTGTTTACATTCATAAGGCTTCTCTCCAGCATGTGATTGTTCATGTATCTTAAGGTTAGAGGACTGAGTGAAGGCTTTGCCACACTGCTTACATTCATAGTGTTTCTCTCCCATATGAATTTTCTTATGTATTCTAAATAAACTGAGATAAGCAAAGTCTTTCCCACATATCTTACATTTAAAACGTGCATTCTCAGTGTGCGTGAACATGTGATTTGGGAGACTTATGAATGAAATAAAGTTTAACCACCTTGTTTACATTCATAGAGTTTCCCGCCAGAATGAGGACTTTCATGTCTTCTAAATGAAGAAGGAAAATTAAAGGCTTTCCCACATACCTCACATTTATAACTTTTACTTCCATTGTGTGTTATCATGTGTCCTTGAGCACCCTGAGAGAAGAAATGGCTCCACCACATTGTTTACATTCACAGTGTTGCCAACCAGTATGTGTTTCTTCATGATTTTGAATGGAACTGGGACAAATGAAGCCTTTCCCACATACTGCTCTTTTATAAGGTCTGTCTCCTGTTTGTATTATCATTTCTGTCTGAACCCTTTTGAAAGAAACCAGAGATTTTCTGTATTGTTTAGATTCACATCGCTTCTCTTCAACATCCTCATGCTTATTGCGTTTGTGTCCAGAGGGAGATGTGATCTGCCTAGGAAGGAATGAAGGATATATGAAGTCATTTGCACACATAATGCAGTCACATGGATTTACTCTATTAATTTTTTTCATCCAGTTAAGAATTGGAATCTCATAGAAAGTTTCCCCACACTATCTTCTTTGACTTTAAAGTTTCTCATATGTCTTCTCTGAAGAATTACCAGCACATTATTAATGCATGATTCATTCATGATATTCTATTTATTTATAGGTCCTAGGTTTATATTACTAGCAAAATCAGGTAAAAGATAAAATGGGCTTACATTCCTACCAATATCAGGTAAAGCCTAGGTTTACTAACTTGTTCAATTTGCCTGAAAATAAAGATATTAAAAAGAAATAATCCATTTTAATACAGCTTCCCTATGGCTATTATCCAAATAGTCCTATTCACATGTGCAATTCATAATACATTTTGCATATCAGGTACTTGCAATAGACTGAATCAATTGTAGAAATAATTATATATTTCTGGTAAGAAAAATCTTATCAGAATAATTATATTTCAAGTTGTTCATATTATTTGGTTTGTTTTTTAAAAATTATATGACTTTTCAGATTCACTCAACAATTTCTTTATTGAGTACAATTACCTTAGATTGCTCTCAAAATTTTCTATCAGATCTTCCAAATTCTTGTCATCCCATTTGTTACCTAAAATCCCAAACCAAAACAATCGTTATACATTTTTAAGAACTAGAAATGCTTTTCCAAGTTCTAGGTACATTTTCTGCTGCAATAATTCACCAAATGATTCTTTTTTCATGTTTTACTTAAGTGACCAAAACAAACATGATTTCTGTATTCCATTAATTAAAGAAATGTCAGTATTTCCTATAAAAGCCAGGTTTCTGAGGACTTCCTGCATCACATCTCTGTAATGGTTGTTCTAGGATAATCAAGCAAAGCCTACTCTTCCTTGGTGAAGTTCACAGCCACATCCTCAAAGGTCACTGAGATATAAAATATTTCAGAAATGTACAGTGGACATGATGATAGACTGAAAACATAAGAAATCTATACTCAACAGTCATGATGTTCACATGATTCTCTGGCTTTCAGATTAATGCCACAAGGTCCATCAAAACTATAGTGCTCTCAATTCCTAACAGCCACTCCAATGGCAAACAGTAAAGTGTATTTCACACTTCCTTTGGTGGGCTCACAGAAGGTAAGACAGGTTCCCGTTTCACTCCTAACATCTTTGTTGGTGTGCCTCTATTACAAGTCCTAATGATGTCCTGCTCAGTATAGAGGTAATATTAGCACTCAGGGTAGTATGTACTCTTAGAATAGAAAGCTGACTGAGGAAGAAATTGCTAGATTCATAAAACTCAGCATTTGAGACACGTTCTGCCAACACATTGGCTCACTGGGCCTACACTCTTAATATAGACAACATGGTGTATATGGATCTTTTGTCTCCTTCTGAAACTCTATTGTTCCATTCTTAAAGAAGTGCCTACAATCAAAACACACCAACACACTCTGTGCATTGGCTCACTAAGGAGCTTTTCTTATAGACAAAGTTTAGACAATGTTTCACACAGTTTGTCACAATGTGTTAATTGGGGATTGAGCTAAACCTGTGTGATTACACCAAGAGATCAACTAGAAATTTGCAGGTGCTTTACTCAAGAACATATTTAGTCAACTAGTAAACAAGTACAATGAGTAAGAAACACAACAATTTGATCATCTCTCATTGTTACTGTCAAAGCAGAATGGGATATTTGGAATGATGTCACATATCTTAGAAAAAACTCAATGGCCCAAAGACATCACCTTGTCTAATCAACACGTTTACAAAGTGTTATTTGTCTCAAAACAATCTCATAAAAAATGACAGACATTACTTTTGAAAACCTCATAGCAACAATAAATGTCCAATGATTTAAAAACTCTTCTGAAAAACAGCCAGTTCTCTAACATATGGTACAGTCATGGGCCACATAAGTATGTTCTGCTCAAAAACATTTTGGTCAAGGTTGGGCCACATGTGCAATGGTTTTCTGTTGTGAAAGAGTTTCCTCATACCTGGAATGATACTGCTGCAAAAAAACCTAAGGCAGTAGTATGTCCAGGGTGTGGTAAAGAAGCAGGTTTGCAACCAAGAGTCTTCACCTATCTAACACTGTTTGGGTGTGAAAAAAGACACTTCATGTACATGCGTAAGCATGATTTGATCTGCACAGTGATGGAACAGCACTTTGCACCCTGCCAGTGCATACTAAACAGAGGCAAAAACAAGTTATAGGCAGAACTTGGGATTTGTAGAACTGGCACAATTGAACTGGATAGCAAAGCGGTGTTATATATAGTTTACTCTCTATTTTCTTGATTCTCTCTCTCCTCTCTCTTACACCAATTCCTACTATTTTATCATTTTTTATTTCTTTTCCATCTTACTTTATATATAAATTAGTCTTTCCACCTAATTGTCTACTCCATTCTCTTTCTTCTCTCATCTACTTATACTAAACCACTTCCACTAAACCACTTCAATAGAACGCTCTCTTCATACTTTCCAAGAAAGAACAATTCAAGACACTTCCTTCTTCCTAAACATAACACCTCTGTATCCAATACTTGAAGCTATAAAACCCCATCAGAAGCGTACAGAGTAAATTGGAAATAATATCTGGGTTAACCAAATCTGTACATTGAGATCAAACTTGGATTTTCTGAATAGAAAGTATTAGGTTTTAAAGTGTAAAGGAATTATAAGGGGATCTGATAACATTGTACTACAGGAACAACATAAGGCTTTAAGGTAAAATCGAAATAGTCAAGGTCCCACAGTGCAGAAAGAAAAGACACACAAGCAACATGAAAAAACAAGGGAAGAAAGTGGCACAAACAAATCAAGATACCTCATCAGCAGATTCTATGGCAAACACAGTTGGTCAAATGCCAGAGATGGAATTTAGAAATTACATATTCCAATGTTTATGGAAATTAAGAATGAACTCAAAAATGAGATGAGGGAGCAAGTACAGTTGGCAAAATATCATTTTGACAAAGAACTCCAAAAAAAAAATACAGAAAGAAAAAGATTACTTCAATAGGAAAATAGAGGCTCTAAAGAGAAACCAAACAGAAATTCCAGAAATGAAAGAGGCAATAAACCAAAATAAAAGTTCAATTGAAAGCATCTCCAACAGAGTAGACCACTTGGAAGAAAGAACCTCAGACAATGAAGACAAAATATATGTCCTAGAGAAGAATTTAGACTATACAGCAAAACTCGTTGGAAATCAAGAACATAACATCCAAGAATTATGGGACAGCATAAAAAGACCAAACTTAAGAGTGATTGGCGTAGAGGAAGGGGCAGAGTTTCAAGCCAAAGAAATGAGTAATTTATTTAACAAAATAATTACAGAAAATTTTCCAAACTTGAGGAATGAATGGGAAAACCAAGTTCAAGAGGCATACCGAACACCAAACAAACAAAATCTCAACAGATCCACACCAAGACACATTATAATGAAAATGCCTAATATACTGAGCAAAGAGAGAATACTAAAAGCCACAAGATAAAGGAAGCAGATTACATATAGGGGGAAAACCAATCAGACTATGTTCAGATTCTTCAACCCAGACCTTAAAAGCAAGAAGATCCCGAAATAGCATATTTCAAGCTCTGAAAGAAAAGGGATGTCAACCAAGAATCTTATATCCAGCAAAATTGAGCTTTAGATTTGAAGATTAAATAAAAACCTTCCACAACAAGCAAAAGTTAAAAGATTTTACAACTCGAAAGCCAGCACTTCTGAACATCCTGGGCAACATTTTTCATGAAGAAGAAGAGAAAGATAACAATGAAAATCAACAAAGGGAGATATTAAACTGATGGAAATACCAACCAAAAGAGAAACCAAATCAAGCTAAAGACCATAATTCAAATAAAAATGGATGGGAATAAAAATCACATCTCAATAATAACCCTGAATGTTAATGGCCTAAACTCGCCAATCAAAAGACACAGATTATCAGAATGGATTAAAAGAAACAACCCAACAATTTGCTGTCTCCAAGAAACACACCTCATAGAAAAAGACATCAACAGACTGAAAGTGAAAGGATGGGAAAAGTCTTATCACTCACATGGCCGGCGGAAACAAGCAGGGGTTTCCATTCTCATATCAAATAAGGTAGACTTCAAACCAAAACAAGAGGGACAAAGATGGATATTTCTTACTACTTAAGGGAACCATTCATCAACAGGATATAACAATCATAAATCTATATGCCCCAAATAATGGAGCACCTACATTCATCAAACAAACTCTTCTCAAGTTCAAGAGTAAAATAGACCACAACACAATTATTCTCGGGGACTTCAACACACCTCTCTCACCAATGGGTAGATCATCCAAACAAAAGCTGAACAAAAAATCTTTAAGCCTCCTTAAAACAATTAACAATTTAGACCTAATGGACATATATAGAATATTTCATCCCTCAGTAAATGAATACACTTTTTTCTCAGCAGCACATGGCTCCTTCTCAAAAACAGACCATATATTAGGTCATAAGGAAACTCTCAGCAAATATAAAAAAATAGAGATACTACCCTGCATTCTATCAGACCATAAAGGGATAAAATTGGAAATCAACGACAAAACAAGGAATAAGAAAAACTACTCCAATAACTGGAAGCTAAACAACATGCTACTGAATGAAAATGGGGTTGAAGAAGACATCAAAGAGGAGATTAAAAAATTCCTAGAGGTAAATGAGAACACAGATACAACGTATAGAAATCTCTGGGACACTATGAAGGCAGTAGTAAGAGGAAAAATCATTGCACTGAGTTCATTCCTTAAGAGGAAAAAAAACCCAACAAATAAATGAGTTAACATCACACTTCAAACACTAGAAAAAGAAGAACAGACCAACACCAAGAGCAGTAGAAGATAGGAAATAATTAAAATTAGAGCAGAAATTAATGAAATTGAAACTAAGGAAACTATTCAAAGAATTGACAAAACTAAAAGTTGGTTCTTTGAAAAAATAAACAAAATTGACAGACGCTTAGCAATGCTAACAAAAAGAAGAAGAAGAAAAAAAAAACTCAAATTACTAACATTTGTTATGTAAAAGGGAATATCAAAACAAACACCTCAGATATACAGAAGATAATTAGAAATTACTTTGAAAACTTGTATTCTAATAAAACAGAAAATATTGAAAACATTGACAGATTTCTTGAGTCATATGATTTGCCTAAACTGGAAATGAAAGCTATACACAACTTAAACAGACCGATTACAAGCGAAGAAATAGAAGACGTCATCAAAAAGCTACCAACAAGGAAAAGTCCAGGACCTGATGGGTTTACAGCCGAGTTCTATAAGACTTTCAAAGAAGAATTAATACCAATGCTCTTCAAACTATTTCAAGAAATAGAAAAAGAGGGAGCTCTTCCAGACTCTTTCTATGAGGCCAATATCACATTAATTCCAAAAAGCCAGGCAAAGACACATCCAAAAAAGAAAACTTCAGGCCCATATCTTTAATGAACATAGATGCAAAAATCCTCAACAAAATCCTGGCTGAAGGAGCCCCAATTAGGAAGGGCTATTGCGGCTAGCTGGAAGCCATAAGTTCCACCTGATAATAAGTATGTATGTGACGCACCTGTAAATGCACGTAATGCACCCGCAAAGCCAAAGGTATATAACTGGGTGAAAGCAGTCGGAGTCAGAAGGAAGAAATTCATTCAGTCAGTCGTGCAGTCGCTCAGTCGGTCGGAAGAAGAGTTCAGGTCGGAGAAGAAGAAAAGAGTCAGAGAGACCAGAACGTAGTCAGAAGAAGAAATAAGAGTCAGAGCGGTTAAGAGTTTGGACAGAAGAGAAACCAGATAGAAGAAGTAATTGCTGGTCAGAGTTGGCCGAGGCTGCTGAAGTAGAAAGAAGAAAGAAGAAAGAATCTCTCTAATCTCTTTCTCTAAGCTAAGCGCTCTCTCTAAGCTCTAAGAAGAAGAAGAAGAAGAAGAAGAAGAAGCTCTCTCTAATCTTTCTCTCTAAGCTCAAAGATGTTTCTCTCTATCTTTCTAAGCTCTAAGAAGAAGAAGAAGAAAAAGCTCTAATCTTTCTCTCTAAGCTCTTTCTAAGAAGCTCTCTAATCTTTCTCTCTAAGCTCTTTCTAAGAATAAGAAAAAGCTCTAAGAAGAAGAAGAAAAAGCTCTCTCTAATCTTTCTCTCTAAACGCTTTCTAAGAAGAAGAAAAATCTTACTTTCTCTATCTAAGCTCTCTCTAAGAAAGTAGAAGTAAAAGTAGTAGTATCTTTACTCTGCCTCTGAGTTTTTCTCCCTTGGCAGTTTGTGGCTGTAAGTCAGGCAGCTAACACCTGGCAAATCTAATACAAAAACATATCAAAAAGATAGTGCACCACAATCAAGTGGGGTTTATCCCAGGGATGCAAGGCTGGTTCAACATTCGGAAGTCAATAAACATAATACATCACATCAACAGACTTAAAGATAAAAATCATATGATCATCTCAATAGACACAGAAAAAGCATTTGACAAAATACAACACCCCTTTATGTTCAAAACACTGGAAAAACTAGGAATATCAGGAACATATCTCAACATTATAATAGCTATTTATGCAAGGCCCTGAGCTAACATTATCTTAAATGGAGAGAAATTGAAAGCATTCCCTCTAAATACTGGAAGAAGACAGGGATGCCCCCTTTCACCATTGCTATTTAACACAGTACTGGAAACTCTGGCCAGAGCAATTAGACAGACGAAAGAAATTAAAGGGATCAAGATAGGAAAAGAAGAGCTCAAATTAGCACTATTTGCTGATGACATGATAATCTACCTAGAAGGCCCAAAAAACTCCACCAGAAAACTTTTACAATTAGTAAATTGATTTGGCAAAGTTGCAGGATACACAACAATACATATAAGTCAAAGGCATTTTGTACATCAGCAACAAAGACTCTGAAAGGGAAATGATGAAAACTACCCCATTTACAATAGCATCAAAAAAATAAAATAACTGGGAATCAACCTAACGAAAGAGGTGAAAGACCTCCATAATGAAAATTATAGAACACTAAAGAAAGAAATTATAGATGAACTCAGAAGATGGAAAGACCTACCTTGCTATTGGATAGGTAGAAATAATATTGTCAAAATGTCCATACTACCAAAAGCATTATACAGATTTAATGCAATTCCAATCAAAATCCCAATGTCATTCTTCAAAGAAATAGAAATAGCAGTCATGAAATTCATCTGAAAAAATAAGAGACCCAGAATAGCCAAAGCAATCCTGAGCAAGAAAAGTGAAGCAGGGGGCATCACCATACCTGACCTTAAATTATACTATAGAGCAATAGTAACAAAAACAGCATAGTATTGGCACCAAAACAGACCGGTGGACCAATGGTAAAGAATTGAGGACACAGAGACTAATACATATAATTTCAGCTATCTTATATTAGACAAAGGCGCCAAAATGTACAGTGGAGAAAGGATAG